>JAVQJG010039202.1:0-11749 GCA_036024015.1 Craterocephalus amniculus | reverse complement strand
GACTTGACTTGACTTGCTTGACTAAAGCTCTGCTTGGACTTGACTTACTTGATCCTCCTATAGAGACGACTTGGACTTACTTGAGACTTGCATGTATGGGACTTACTCCCATCTCTGCTCTGCTGAACCAAAGCTGAATAAAAAATGTACCCCTTGTGTCATCTGTGTACAACTGACTTTGTTTCCTTTTTCTACTGTATACTTAAATAAATATAAATATAGCAGACCATCCCATGTGGAAACCATGTATTTTTTTTTGTTCTCTCTCACAAAGCTTGGCAACACCGCCCTGACAAATGCGGCCCAGCATCCGTGCCAAGATCTGAGTCACCAAGCACACCCAGTGAGGTCTGGGCCACTGGCCTGCGAACACAGGAGCGGGGGGGCTTACGGGGCTTAGAGTGGGACCTGTGGTGCAGAGAACGTCTGTTCACACCATTTATGTGAAGATTAACAGTATTTATGAGCCACTCTCAGTCCCTATCAGGCTTATTAATGCATGGAAGTCTGGATCCTGGTGACAGGTGTACAAAGCTCAGAGCGGGAAAGTGTGGAGTAACATCCACCACCTGAATCATGCTGAAACAATTTTCCCGACTCCAGTAGTTCTTAGTTTCCTATAAAAAAATCTTTTTTGTTATTTGGAGTTGAATTGGTATGAAAACTTTTTTCCCCCGTTCTATGAATTAAGATTTATATATGGTACTACTTGGAAAATTATTAAGACAATTCAACATAAAATTTTATGTACTAAGTACAGATGCAAGGTTTTACTTCCAAAGGCCTGATATTTTGTATTTAAAATCCATTTTCATTGATTTCAAGCAGTATTCAAATTTTCTGAGTTTTTTAATTTGACGTTTTTCTGAAGCTACAAATCCTAATCACCAAAATATAAACAAAAGCGGAAATATATTGCAATGTGTATTTGCATACTGTTTGTGATTATATATATATATATATATATATATATATATATATATATACATATTATGCATTTCAACTTTGAAGTTAAATTACAGAAATGCAGCACCTACTCACTTAAAAGGTCAAATGTATACATGTAGATAAATTGTATGCAAATCAATTTATTTCAGCTTTTGTTTTTTTGTTGATAAGAATTTGCAGCTTCGGAAAACCTCAAAATAAATAACTCAGAAAATTTTAAAATTGCTTGTAATCAATAAAAAAACTTGATTTTGAACACAAAAATGACAGGCCTCTAAGTAAATATGTTATGTACTTAGTACATAAAATTTTTTCAGCTTTTATGTTAATTTGCCTGAATCAAACAACTTTTCCAGCACATTCATAGTGTTCCCCTGAGTCTGAAATGTCCTGGACTGTTACTGTTACGAATACGCATTTTAAGTAACGTTTGGCCAAGTTTCTCCTCCTTTTGGTATTGTTCTGTTTGTGTCATGTGATTGTAGTGCAACTTGAATTTTGTCTTAAGTTCCTGAAAACCTCCGTACACTACAATACAATACAGGTGGGCTTCATATCTTTGCAAACAAAACTTGCTGTTTTTGGTGATGGACTTTTTAGGAACTTCTGACAACTGGTTCGCTGAATGCAGGCTGTCTGATGATGATGATGATGATGAATAGCAACTGCTTCACTTGTACGGTAATCTGCTAACAGGTGAATTGTAGAAACTAAATAAATCCAAATGCTGACATTTTCCCTGCTAGTTTCCTTCATCTTCTGTAAGTAGCAAATCAACGAACAGCTTTTTTTGCTGAGAGTTTACGAGGCCAGTAAAAGAGCGACTTCTGGGTTACGAGGCAGACAGCTGCCGATGGTCTGATTAACCTAGAATATGTGGTTTAGTGTTTTACCTCCACACACAGACATGGTTGAAATAGTTGCTGCAGAATTAGGTGCAAATTGTTTAGTTGTAATAAAACAGTACTTTTGATATTTCATGGGGAAAAAAACAACTTTAATGGTCAAGTGAAGCTGAGTGGAACTTAAAGCTGGACACGGAGTATGAGAGGACATGCTCACTGAGATGCCGTAGAATTAGCTCATGAAATGAAAATCTCAAAGTATCAAGTATGGAACTGTACTTAAAATGCTTTGGTCTTTTTTAATCACTTTAGAGACATCAGTTCCTGAAAGTTTGGGACCCACAGGCCGATTATCAACTTGGAATCTATTCATAAGAAGAAAGTATTTTTGGAAGATGAAGAAACATGATAAAGGCTGGGATGAAGCACAAGCACTGAGAAACTGGCAACCAAGAAATGATCTGTTACTTTCTGACCCTGTGAAGCAGGCAGTGTTGCAGGTACTTATCTCATTTCCAGCATTTCTCAGATTTTTGCTTTTGGTGTGGAGAGGCTCCATACTGTACAGACAGACTCTATCTGCTGGGAGGGTTTACAGTATAAGTGTTGGGAAGGAGGAAAAAGGCTGATGCTTCACACAGAGCGGCTGTCTGGTAAGTAAAATCAAATGATTCAACGTTTGTCTGTGGTCAGTTGTTTCCCAAATACAGCGCTACAGTAAAGGGCGGTTACATCACCACAAAGTAAAAGTCAGGGCATCTTTCAGTTAACTCTAGTGAAGCTTAACCTCAAAGGTCAGGCTGTTTTCAAGCTTTGAATTAACAAGATAATAAATGTATGAATCTGACACAATAGAAAAAAATGCCGGTGTAACTCTAAAGACTTACAGATTTGCATTTATAATGTAAATCATCTGTATTATAAAAATAAACTTTAATATAAAAGTATTTTATACTTATTAGTTCTGCCTCCATTTCACAGCGGCTCATTTAGTCTGGGACAAAGCTCCCCACTGCAGCTAACCTTGATGACAAACACTTTCAGCACATCTTACAGGTCTTTGTGACATTTGAATGCACCAGTCACCACCACTGCTGCGTTTACTGGCCTGTTAATGACGCTAACACTGCTTTCTATAAACCATCTGGTCTCTGCAGGACGGCCCAGTCTTGATGTCTGTGTTGGGGATGTGGACCACCGCCGCTCTGCTCGCCCTCTGTTTGTGGGGAACCGTCGTCATCCATGCCGCTCATATGGGTGAGTTGTAGGGGAGAGCACATCTCAAAATAATGGCAGCATTGCTGAGAACTGCTTTTTAGAGCTGTGAGAAGGTTTCTTCTTTACTTGTAGGTCCAAAATGTGGCACCCCTCAGATGCAGAGCCTGATGGCTCCTTCTCTGAGAGTCGTGGGAGGGACTGAGGCTGCCTATGGATCACACCCATGGCTGGTCAGAAATTTATTCTATTTCTTTATTATATCTGCTAAACAGCTTTAAATCATGGCGTTTTTGCTCATCTGTAAAATAATTTGCCCTGAGATAGAGAGGCATAGAAGCTCATAACGTCATTCAATGTGGCACTCTTACTCTGGAAATGTTATTTCCTGTTATTTCACTGTGTGAGAAGAGGTCATAGTCCCTTGGACTGTGCTATCGAAGGTGCTGTTTCATCAGTTCAAGTTCTTCCTGCATTAAAACGTTCCTCCACAGAAATAGATGTCTAAAAATAAGAATTTGGCTGCAGGCAGAACAGATGAGAAATAAGTGTGAAATGATCTGAGATTGCAGAAAAATTATTATTTCTTGATAAGAGTCCCCTCAATCAAAATAAAATGCTTCACCTCATGAAGCGTTAAACCATGTAAACTTGTGTGGAAAGAGACATTAAAACCAGATGGACTTAACAGGATGAGCCCTTTTTACCAGTCTTCACAACTGTGGTTCATTTTAGCCCCTGTGGATCCATAAAGTGTAAATTCACCCATTTACACAGCAACAGCGGTAACCAAGGACAACTTGGTGGGGGCAGGGATCAAACCCTGTGCGCAACGTACAGCTGCACACATCTCTAAATGGGACAGTCCACCAGCCAATTGAGCTGCAGTTGCCCTGTGTAGATATGTGTAAGCTCCCTCCAAACATACACACAGTTAACATGCATAAAATGTTGTCTGGAATCCCCCTAACTGTTTGAAAGTAGTAAACCTTAATATTCTGCTCTGCGCAGGTCTTGGTGAGCTGCTGTGGTCATATTATTGCTGATTGTTCAGGAATGGTGATTGTACCATCTTTAGACCTTTTTGTGTGCCTTTTTGTAGAGTTACTAACCAAGACCAAGCCTAATAAGTAGGGGTGTAACGATACATTTTAACGGCCATTCGATTAATATCACGGTTTGAGGATACGATTCATGAACAATACTATTTCATTTAGAACGATACAATCTGAAACTATTCAGTGACTTGAAATCGATTCAGTATCAACAACTATTATCAAAAATTCAACCAGTGTGAGTCAGAAATACCTGGATGCTGGACAGTTCAGGGAAGATTCTTAGTAAGAAGAATCTTAGTTTCTTGCAGGAGAATCAAGAATAAATTAAAAATATGGGTATAAACAAAACAAGAAACAATAATTTAAAGCAAATTCATTCACAACTTCTTTTTTAGTAAGTTTACCTCTCCAAGTTGAATCAACAGGGGCTAAACCTTTTGTGGCATTATTTTCAATAACTATACAATTTTTTAAATGAAAGTACAGTTAGTGCAAACAAGATGTTGATAACCTGCTACTTCTGCTATTGCCTCAAACAAAAAAGTGCAAAAATAAAATCTTCCGTGCTTCGATCCAAAGTATTATTTCTCAATATTGATAGGATAGATACAATGCCTTTTTTTACGATAATAGATGGGTAAATATCGATTTTTACTACCAACTTGCCGAGCAGATATCGATCTGTTGAATAATAGGAATATAAAATTGATATATCGATTAATCGTTACACCCTTACCAAAAAGTATAGCCTATGTGATATTTTGTGATTTATTTTAATAAAATCATGTAGGCAATGCCTGCAACAATCTAGATTCTCAGGATACATTAATTGTATTTTATTGATAATGCAGAGTAACTAGACACAAAAAACACTTTTAATTAATACAGTGATTTATAAGTAGCACCTAAAACTAAATAACAAACGTAGCTAGCTCACTGTGGAACTGGAAGAGAAGCTCTCTCTCTGTGATTTGCTGTCAGTTTTGTCTAAACTTTCATAGCTTCATAGAGCAAAAATAAAAAAAGACTTTTCATCCAACTCAGACCTGTTAGCTTGGGGGTGGGTTGTTTTCTCCCTGAGTAATGATAATGGTAAGCTAACATGCTGTATTTACTGTTAAGTGCTGTATTAACACAACAATATTAATTAACAACGTCAACATTCGGCCTTTAGAGTAGTTTTTATTTTATATCTGTATTATTCCACAAATATTAAAAGCAATAGTTTTTTTTATTCAAAAAATGGCCTAACGTGTCTTAAGTTGAAAATTTACTTCACTGGGTTTAATATGTATTTTATCAGTGTGTTCATGGGAGTCTGGAAGAGATCCACATCAACAATACAAATGCATGCCGTTTGATAATAAAATTACTTGTTTAATGTGTTATTTTGGGACACCAACTAACTATAGGTATAATTGCCTGCATTATACCTATAGTTGGTAATCCTGTTCAGAAACACTTTTTGTTATATTGGGTGAAATGGTCTTTTGTCAACATCATGCATTCATGAAAAGGAAAGAAAAAAGTCAGACCTCTGTGGGTCTATGAAAACAAATATGAGAAATAGCTGCTGAAATAAGTGCTCTATTTTCAAATTTAGACTGCCCTAGTATCTGCGATATGGACTTTTGTACTGGAAAAACGTAAATATCTGCCTAATATGTCGGCCTTTAAAATACTATTTCTAATTCGATCACAATAATAATTAACTAACCAACTATTTAATCTTATTCAATCTAGTAAATCTTTGATGGGGATTCAGTCTTTGTCAAGATTGTATGTATGATGGGGATCAGAAAGAGCTTTTTATTTTCAGGTTTCTCTGCAGCGAAGAGGTTCTCATTTCTGTGGAGGAGCCATCCTGACCGAGCGCTGGATAATGACGGCAGCACACTGCTTCACATCTGTATCAAAGTAGAGAAAACATTGCCACTTATGCCACGTATTCTAAGGGTTACCTACAGTATAACCCAACAGTATGAGCTTGTTTTGTTTTGTGTTAACAGAGAGTTTCTCAGTAGTGTCAGGGTCCTGGTGGGGGAATTTGACCTGAGAGTAAAAGACAAAGAGGAGAAAGTCTTTCAGATCAAATCGGTCTCAGTTCATGAGAAATACAACCGTGCTTTACCGATGAACTATGACATAGCTCTGGTGGAGCTGGACCGACGCATCCAGATGGGCAAGTTTCCATTCAGAGGACTTTCATTCACTTTGTTCATGTGGCTGATACTGACCAGTTTTTATCACTGAAATGACTTTCTTTTTTTCCAAAAGGATCTCATGTCCAACCCATCTGTCTACCACTGCCTGAGGAGAACATTCCTCCTCGCACCACTTGCATAGTTGGTGGATGGGGGAGGACAAAAGAAAGTATGCAATTCATGAAATTTTCCTACTGTGGATGAATTTCATTGCAGAACTTTGGAGCTTTTATATGTTTCATCCACTGTTTTCTAGGGGGTCGCATTTCTGCAGCACTGAGAGAGGTCCGCCTGGATTTGGTGGACCCAGCCAGGTGCAAACATGTTCTCCAGACTCTCAAAAGTTCCCTCTTAAGCCAGAGAGCAGGTCGTCTGCAGACGGACATGACGGTTGTGTGTGCCGGCCCAGAAAGAGGAGGAAGAGATGCCTGCCAGGTAGAAAAATCTTCACTTTTATAATACATATCTTTTTAATTCTAAAAAAAAGAAAAAGTCAATATTTATCATTAGAGATGTCAGCTTGAGTCTCTAAAAGTGGTGAAACTATCATCCCAAGCATTAAAAAGGATCTTTTTCCTTTTACTCCAAACTTCATCTTTTCCCCCAGGGGGACTCGGGGGGTCCTCTGGTATGTCCGGCAGGGTCGGGGAGCGGTCACTGGGTGGTGCTGGGCATAACTTCCTGGGGTAAAGGCTGCGGTCGGAGCTGGGGAAACAACCATAGCCGCCCCCCCTCAAGGAGAGGATCTCCAGGGATTTTCACTGATGTCAAGCTGCTGCTGCCCTGGATCAAACGCAAACTTAGGGAGGGTAGGTCACCGTTAGCATGTGGTGAACGCCGGTGATTGGGATAAAAAAAGATGGAAATATTAAATCCTGAGATAATGTTCTGGTTTTTAATCAACTGATAACGGCATGCAGGGATGATTCAGGGCTCTCAAACACTTACTGTTTGACTTTCTGATGACCCTCCGAAAGTATGAAATGTCTGTTGTGTTTGGATGGAGTTCAGCCAGAATCACATGATCTGCTGACATGCAACAAGTTGACGAGACATTTTCCTGAAAAACTGCTGCATCCCCATGCGTCGTAACTGTTTAAGTTGAGTGAATTAACCAGATGGAGTAGTTTTCATCATTAAAAACTCAGTAGCTGCAGCTGAATTCCTGTTTGTGTCAACATTACTGTCTGCTGTCTAACTGTATTTAAACTTTATGGAAAGTAGCCGTACGGTCATCATTTACTCAGAGACGACCACCACCACCCACCACCAATTTGTGGGTATGGGACAGCTTTTTTATCGAGCTTAAACGTAGAAAGGAAGAACTGAGCTGCTGATCTACACAATCTGGGCAGCAACAATAACCCCACATCCTGTCTTAGTATGCCTTTACATGACAAAAATTACAGGATGATAACTACATCCTGCAATGACCTTATAGCAAGAAATTTATTCAGCTTAATCATAATTGTTTTCAATATTAATATAATGTCAATATCAATATTAAAAACAAGAATAATTATTGAATTAAGTGAAAAAATAGGGTGATAACTTTTGGTGTTTTCTGTTTCTACCATCATATTGGTGACATGTGGTTGCTTCCCACTTCTGTTCATGTTCTACTTTTCTTTTCTTTCTGTAGCCGATCTGCTGCAGGGAAAGACTTCATCAAGTGAGTTGTGTTTTTTGTTTTTTACCCTCATCATCTCATCTATATTTCATAACATGCACATGCTTCTTTGATGTTGTGTGTGTGTGTGTGTGTGTTTGTCAGGACTGTGCAGTGTGAGAGATGGGCCTGTTTCTGACACTGAGGGGGTGATCAGAAACCCCAGCCTCCCTGGTGATCACTATGACAACAACCAGTGAGTGACTCTTCAGAGAGGAAGACATTATCCGTGATATTTGACAGCATTTTTGCCATAAAAACTGTAAAATGTTACAGTTCTCTGCATTTCAGAAACATTTTGGAGTCAGAAATCAGTTTGCTGGTGTTACATTCATTTGAATAAGGAAAAGAAATGTGTCAATAAGCCAAATAGCATGTATGGTCTCTGTGCAGGCTGTGTTTGTGGACTATCAGTGCTCCTCCAGGCTACAGTATCCTGCTGGAATTTGATCATTTTGATGTGGAGAACGAGTCTTCTTGTCGGTATGATCGGGTCGCTGTTTACATGGAAACCAACAGGCCTGTTGGTGAGATTTCCTGTCATTACATCCCATTATCACCATTCAATCTGCCATAATTCTCTCCTTTTCTCATCTATTTATCCTGCACCTCATTATTATTTTTATTGCATCTTTTATTTTGCTTCTTTACTTTCAGGAGTCTACATATATTTGTTTGACTTTGTCAGTTTTTAAGAAATGTTCCATGAAGTGACAATAATAGAGTTATTAGATGAATTAACCTTACACTAACCTTATGCCCAGACTTCCATGAGGATTTTTGTCATGGGTGCCTCCCGACTGTACCACGGGAGATGCAGCATGAATAAAACAGCGCACAGCAAGGTTCAGTTTGCTGGAGGTGCATAAATATTCATCAGAAACAACAGAGCCTCTCAGGAACTCAGATAATGCCACTTTTAGGTTAAAGGTTGTTCAGGGCATTTTCCAAACAAAGTGTTTGATGTCTGATCACCGTGCTGGGTGTCTTTAAGACTATCCAATCATTTTCCCAACGACTTGAAGTTGTTTGTCACCAGTTCTGCTTTTTATTTATATTTTTACAGATGGTTCAGGCTTTTCTGTGAATAAAATCTGCAACAACAGTTTATTTAAGATGTGTGGTATTATCTCCTATTTGACACTGTGCATGGACAAATTTTTTTTAAAAGAGCAAGAGAGATGACACAAAAAGTTCAGTTTGGCTGCATCAGAAACCAGAACCTAAACTTCCTTTAATTGTATTCAAGGAGTTCAAATATTGTTTTGATCTCAGTAGTACATTTAGTAATGTGTGTAAGATTTAGTGAGATCTGGTGAAGGTTTAAAAACCACTTCCATGAAGGATTTGAAAGGACTCCTAGAGCCAGTGTTTGCTTTGTGATTCACCATGTGATCTAATGTTAATGGATTCATAGCTATGAATGTTACATGGCATTCCTGCCGGCAGATTACTGTAAATGTTTTGTTCCTTTGTCAGAAGTATCTGTGGTTATCTCAAATATCTGACTTCCCAGCGAGGAATAATTCTATCAAAATATTTGTTGATCAACCAGTACATACAATACAGTCCCTTCACTGGTTTATGCTTCAGCTTCCTGTGTTCCCGTTTTGTTGGACTATTTTATTAACCAAAAATAATCGTTATTTTGCTCTTTATCAATAGATGGAAGACATTTATTTTATAATCTCCTTTTCCCTCTGGTCATGGAAAGTTTGTCTGATCTCTCTTTGAATACCTGGTTGTTGTGGTAGAAATACTAAAAGCACATCTTTTTTTATTTTCCTGACTCCAGTTCCACACTGAATCACAGACGTTAGTTGAACTTTCACTGTCACACATTAGCTGGCAACAAAAAGATTATCTGTTCATTTAAATAGCCGTTGAAACCAGAGGATCTATTTAAAATATCTACAGATTACCTAGCTTTTAAACTAAGGAATGATTTGCTTACAGGTACAGATATGCAACTTTAACTTAACTAAGAATCATCTCATGTTTTACAGGGATTTTCTGTGGAGGCGTCCTTCCGGGTCCAGTGTTTTTCCAGAATTCCCCGTCTGCAACTCTTCTCTTCTCCTCTGACATTAACAAAGCAGGAAGTGGCTTTGTTGTCAGGCACCGTGCTGTCAAGGGACACACTCATCCTGGTGGGAAACCCAACATGTGCTACAAACACACAAACGCAGAAAATACCAGCATACACAATGCTCATTAGTTTGCCAGTGCTTCACACATTCAGCTCTGTCTGTTCTGCAGCTTTAATCTTATACACACTGCATGCACAATTCATTCTACTATTTATGTTGACTGTGGATCCCTTAGCAACCTTTTGTGCAAACAGAAGCCCCGTGACAGGATAATAAGTGGCCCGAGACACTTTGGCTGAGTGTCGGTGGAGAGGACGAGCCCAGCTGCTAATAATGCGCCTTTTTTTGTCTGTGTGTGCGACTGTGCCGTGTTACAGTGCAGTAATGCCCGTGCTCTTGTTTCCCTCTCTGTGTGCGAGATCAGGATGTGGGACGCTTGTTTTAGTCGAGGATCAAGTTGCACTACACAGCCCCAATTACCCACAATCCTACAGCAATGACTGCGTTCTCCGTTGGGTTATCTGCGCTCCACAGGGCCATGTTGTTAAGGTGGCGAACACAACTGAACAACCAGACACCATTTCCAGTGTCACGCAGTCCCACGGTGAAGTTTGAATGCCCTGCTTTGATTTCAGCTCGACTTTGCTGAGTTTGACCTGGAGGAGTCTGAGAGGTGTTTGTACGATTCCCTCACTGTCTTCGGAGATGTTGAAGGAGCAGAGGAGATTGGTAGGATGGGTTGCATTAACGCAGACTGTGGCTGCATCCCTGTGTGACTCCTCCCTTCTGTTTTTTGTGTAGCATTATTGTGCGGTAGCAGCATCCCTCCTCCCGTCCTGTCCTACAGCAGCATCATGTTGCTTCAGTTCACGTCAGACAGCACAGTCACGCATAAAGGCTTTAGGGCTGCTCTGACATTCATCAGGATCACAGGTATGTCTGTGCTATGCATGTTATGTACACATTAGTGATGGTGAACTGACAGATCTCACATGTCCTGCACATTTCCCCAAATAAGCTGGCATAGTTAGAAAATACAAAATGCAACCATGAATGAATTCATACAGAGATAAGGGAAAACATTACATGATTAAACAAAAATGTTCTTCTTTTCTGACAATAGTCCTCCTATTTTTAACATTTTGAATCCCAAACTTCCCAAATCCCAAACAAGTACCTCAAAATGAGATGGAGAAAGGTCGGGGAGGTTTGACGGGATTTCTTTTAAAAAAGGCTGCAGTTCAGGTCAGTAGGTTGATGAATATAAAAACACAATATTACAGAATTTCAGAGATTTTTTTTTCCAGAAGTGGAAATGGAGATTTTTTTTTGTTTATGTTTGGTCTCTAAAACTCTGCATCACTTGGTTTTTTGTGCACGTACAAATAATGGCCAGAAAAGCTGCCATAAACACAGTATCATAGACTTATCAATCTAGCTTTTAAAATTCTTTTTGGAAATACCAAATGGTGCATTTTCCATCCAAACTCTCACATCTGTAGAGGCTCCATTAAAGCTAAATGATCTTTTGAAGAAACATGCACAGTCACACGTGACATGTTTCCAGGAAGGTTCAGCTTATTTTGCAAAGACAATGACAGGCCTACTGCAGCATGAGTGCCGCAAGAGAGTTCTCATTTGACCAAACACACACACAGAACTCAGCTAGAACAACATAAGATCTACAGTGTGTGTGTGTGTGTGTGTGTGTGTGTGTGTG
>JAVQJG010039195.1:0-12118 GCA_036024015.1 Craterocephalus amniculus | reverse complement strand
AAAATAATAATATTAACAAATATAACAAAAATAAAATAATAATAATAACTATAACAATAACAACAATAATTATAATAATAATAATAATAATAATAATAATAATAATAATAAGATTCTGTTTTTCACTTACAAGCGTTTGAGGAGGGAATCCCGGCTGTGCGGGGAAACCGGGCTGGGGGGGGAATGCTGGAAAAGCAGGGAATGCACTGTAGGTGGGAGGGGCTACTTGTGGAGCAAATCCAGGGAATGCTGGCTGAGCTGGGAACTAAACAGAGAAAGGAAAATGAATCTCTCTGGTTGGTCTACGAGGCTCAGAATCGTATGATAGCATCAATCGGCATCCTCACCGCAGGCGTCTGGAAGGAAATGGAAGAAATTTCCACTTTGCCTCCCACAGAGATGCTGTCCACCTGCTGAAACGGGATGCGGTGTCTATAGTCCATGAAGTGGGAGCCGTTGACCATCACCTAAAAAACAAGAAAATGATTCGTGTTTATGGAAGAAATGAAGACAAAAGAACAAGAAACAGGAGAGGGGGATGTGACTCACCTGGTAGCAGTCCCGGGTGACGGTGATGGTCAGGCTGAAAGGGTAGCCAGCTGCTATGGGGGAAGTCTGCCTCCTCTCCTCTGGGCCCCAGTTACCAAACTGGAAGGTGTTGGCGACCACGTGAGGGAAACCATCATAACGTGGGTTAAAGTGGAGAGCGATGTCGGCACCGGCCCTCGTACCGCACTGTAAATCCACTTGGAACCTGCAGAAAAAGATCAAATTTAATCATAAGGCAACAATCTGATGAGCTAAGCCGAAGTGTTCACCCAGTCATAGCTGAACCTGTGTTAAATAATAATACTGCAAACTGGAAACCCGGCTCATCACCGCAGCATCGGCATCTTATCAATCACATTTATCTACATAACACCTTAAAAACCACTCTGTTTGGCCATAGAGTGTGAAAATAACTTCAGCAACAAGATGGAAATAAGACAAATAAAAGAAAATCCCAATAAGGAGCCACAGTTATCCCCAATGTGCTGCATTAGAAGGAACAGAGGTGGGTTTTACATCGCCCCGAGGACTGAGAGGAACATTCACTGCGTTAATGTAGCTGACGTTTCCCAAAACGTTGCTAAATGCATTTAACATTGTGTCACCCTTCATTCTGCTTTGTTCACGCCTTAAACACAGAGTTTTCTGCTACTGTGTTTAGTATAAACACAGTTCCAGTAAAAGCTGCTCTTAGTTATGAGTTTTCTGTTTCTGTTGTCAAAAGAATGGAAATAATTGTCCCTAAAAAGCGAGCAGAAAGAGTTCAACCATAAATTTTCAAAAGCCCTCTGCTCTATTACATAAAACAACAAAAAGTCTCCACATCTGGACATGGATAACATCTGTGGCTCTGCTCTAAGATTTAGTTAAAGTCCATCCTACAGGTGTCTGATGCTGCAGGGTTGGACGTGGGCACGGCTAGCTGTATCGCTGGAAAATCCCACATCAAGCATTCTTTGTCTAAACACATGATAACAGTGGGAGGTGTAAAAAGTAAATGCACGAGTTCTGTTGTGAAATTTAGTTGTGAAGTTCTTTCCTGACATGAAATATTTTTCTATCAGGTAAGAAATAAGCCACCTGTCGGCTCCAGGTTGGACTCGGCCACTGACGATGATGGACTTCCCCTCCTGCAGACCTCCTTGGATGGATCCGGTGAAAGGGATTCTCTAGAAAACACCAAGTTTAACATGTAAATACACTTCCTTTATCCCAGTGGTTCCCAAACTGTGGGACAGGAACCACCTATGGGTCGCAAGATCTTTTCAGGGGTCGCCAGATAATTATGAAAAATATAAAACCTATATTTCTCAAACAAATTTAGAATTTTCTGTGATGGACTGGGGACCTGTCCAGGGTGTTCCCCGCCCCTCGCCTTAGATGCTGGGATGGGCTCCAGCCCACCTACCACCAAATTGGATTAAACAGGACAGAAAATGAATGAATGAATTTGTAATTTTATTATGGCTATCAGAATTAAACCATTAAATCTAAACTCAACACCTTAATTCTTTAACACACTAATGCACAAACGCACATTAATCTTCCTTATTTATGAAAACACAGTTTTTAAGCCTTATATGTAGAGGATCCTGCAGGGCGACCCGTCTGATATATAATTAATAACTGTCAACGCAGAATGGAGAGTCATCAACACTGTGGCTGAAAAGGTTTGGGAACCAGTGATTTGTTCTATCTGCTACTGTAATGAGCAGAGTAGATGGAAGAAATGATCGTTTGCATCCATTTCCTGCTTTCCAGGGAAGCAGAGGCATGCTACTACAATACACCCCTATGGCATGAATGAATGGGAATTCTTGGATGAATTCTTTAGTCATCTCTTCCTCATATCTAATTTCAGCATAGAGCTGGAAAAACAGAGTGCTCGTCCAGCCAATGAGGCGAGTTGCAGTTTAGCCTGCATTTAACCCTTTCATGCATGAATTATTAACCCTTTCATGCATAATATCCACTACAGCGGACACCTATTTGACAGCAATTCATAGGTGGGGAAGGGAAATTTGTAATTTTGCCATATCAGGGGACAGTGAGTCATACAATACACCATCACTTAATGTAGAATAAATATTTATATATGTACATTCATACATTGCAATGAGCAAACTTTCTTTTGTAATAAACAGGAAAAGAAAAATAATATAGCCATATTATTTTTCTAGAATATCCATATTATAGAAATATAAAAAGCATTTTTCATTCATAATTTAGAAAACAATATCAAAATCCTTTCAATAAATATAAGTAAAATATGATTAAGAAATAAAGTATCACTGTATGTTCATGGAAGTTAACCACTGTATGCAAAAAACATGCAGCCCTGTCTCTTAATAATTCGTGCATGGAAGGGTCATCCTGAATACAGATTTATGTGAACTCGGATAACCTCCATCCTGCCTGTGCAGTGGTCTGATAAAAGGAAGTGTCCTTATAACAGGTTTACCCAGAATATCAGGCTTCTCACCCCATCACTTCCTTTTTCTGAAACAATATTCTCACAACAATGCTGCATTTTCTCACAGTTTTTTCGTCCATGGCCACATTTGGTCTTACTGTGAGACTAAAATATGAGCTAAATAAGTTTAACTGCAACAAAAACAAGAACAAAAGATGCAACAATTTTTTCCCAGCCGACACAAAAACAAACCTTTGAGTTGTTTTTTTAGTTTTGCCTATTTATTCAGCATTTCATTAGTTAGCATATCTTCCAATATACCTGTTTACTGTCCATTTTTCCATTTTCTGAACCGCTTAATCCAAGTGGGTCGCGGGTGTACTGGAGCCTATCCCAGCTATCCCACTGTGAGGCCGCAGTGCTAACCACTACACCACCGTGCAGCCCACCTGTTCACTGTTTCAAAGCTAATTCTGCATAAAAAAATGTGCTGATCTCACCTCTTAAAGGTAAAAGCAAATCAAGGCCCTGGACAGAAGTGGATTTAACCATGAGGTAAAGGTTGGGATCTGTTTGGGCCATGGGTGCGCTACAGGAGTTCAAGGAGCACGAGTTATATGTCTATGATATTCATGTTAATAAATGATCAAACAAGATGCAAATTTACATGCAGTAACAATTCTATGCAATGTCTCATAGTCAAAAAATTTAGGAATTTGTTACCATCTGGTTGAAAGCTGGAAAACCCGAAGCGCAGTTAACTGGAAAATATTTCAGCCCACCTTAGAAAGCATTAACAGCCTGCACTCTAAGAATAGTCTGTAGAAATTAGGGCAACATGTCCCGTAATTATTTGAAGGAATTTTCCATTTGTACTTTTTTTTATAAAGCTTTTATACAGTTTTACCGATAAAGTCTTTCTTCTTCTTTTTTTTTTTTTTTAGCTTTTTTAACGACTCCATATTCAGCAGGAATTGAACATTTGTGATCATCCCCCTCCTAATGTGGCTTGTTTTGTGCTTTGCTGACGTTATGTTTACATTTAGAAAATGATGGGATGTTCTCATCTGTCTGATTGTTAAAGATGCACCTGATGTCTTACTGTTACTGGTGAAGAACTGATGGCATTTTCAGTCCCATTTGCCTCAAGATGGCCAAACCATAAAAATATGTGTTTCTCTTGGAGGTAACATGATGCTGGAAAAGAACTGATCTAGGTTCAAAATAGCACAACCAGTTGTTAGAAATTCATGTAAATATTTTACTTGGTTAAAGTATTCTTTAGTTAGTCGTTGAACGTAACAAAGCGAAAGTAGGCCTACAGACCATGAACGCACCACGAGATGAACGGTGGAACGGAAAGAGTAAAATGTTCAGGTAATTATATGCAGAATACACTGAACACACTAACAAGGAATCTGAAACTAGAGTTATATGTTGCAAAGAAACTCTGAGAATAATGAAATCACCAATGAAGCATCTGGTAGATCTTAATCTCACATTTCAGAAACATTTTGTCAGACTGACTAGAGAAGATTGCTGAAGAGAAAAACAGTTGTTAGATCTACAAATCACCCATGGCTGGTTTTAAAACCGACCCTCTTGTAAGCAAAAGAGATCATTAGACACGAAAAACAGGAGGTATCATCTATGACAGGACGCACGACGCTCACGTGCGCAGCAGCGGTGCGTAATGCCCAGGTCAGGCCGCTGAACAGTTATCTGTCTCCGCTGTCTGCCAGCGGCTTTGGCCAGCACGCAGCAAAAGAAAAACGCACAGTTTGGATACTTACAGGGTTGTAAAAAGGCGACTGCTGCATAAAAGCCATGTTCCGGAGATTTTTCTGCCAAGAAGATGGACCTTTCCTGCTGACTTTGTAGCAAAATGGTTGACTTTTATGAGTTCCTCTTTTTATACAGCGGTAGGTTTCGCTTTCCCATCAGTGGGCGGGATTCTCTCTAACCGATGCCTGCACTTTCACAGGAAAACGTTTCCCGTTACTTACTCTGATCCGATACTTTAAAATATTTCAGAACAGTTGCTGGAGTTCTGCGGGTTCTCCCGCTGTTAAAGCCTGCTATACAGGTTAGAGTAAAGATTTCCTGTAAGGGTCAACTCCACCACGTCCACACATGCCCACCCACTCCCAGAAAGGCCCTGAGTCACCCCACATTTCATATTCCATTAAATCTTCAGGTAAAATGGAACAATGTGAGGGAATGAACATTTACAGTTTCATTCTTCAGTCACCTCTTTTTCCTAATAAGGACGTTTTCTTCCTTTTCTTATTTATAGGCTACTTTTATTGTATATGTAGGCATATATATATATATATAAAATCACAAAAGAGAATCTTTAAGTAAACAAAGAAAGCAAGATGAGTCTCTTTTTTCCAAAGAATCACATGATTAAGTCATCATTTCATTGACTTGGAGGGAAACTGCAGCTAAATAAAGTGCATGATTAATTTCCTCCACCACTTTGAAGTGAAATGCATTGTTTTCTTCTGAGCCTTGTGGATTTCTCTCGGGTTTGTTTCATGTCTGAATTTCACACAGACGTAGGGAAGTCATGAAAAACAAGCACATGAGAATTACAACGGGAAGCAAGTCAGAATCATGTGGCATGAGGAGTTCATATCCTGCTCTGGTTTTTACTGAAATCCTGTAGTGACAGGCAGCAGATATGGAAAGCTTCTTTCCTTTAAAATGTGAACAAACATTAACCTAGAAAACAAGAGAGGGAAAAAAATAAAAGTAAAAGAAAAAACTTGTTTTATCAACATCTGTAAAGAATACATTAGCTTCCTCATATAAATACAGTGGAGGTGTATGTTGGCTGTTAAGAATCACATTAGAAAGAGGAGCCCGGTCAGGAAAAGGGAAGCAAGTCATCTGTGTCCATATGACTGGCAGATTTTATAGCTCACTGTGAACTTTGCCTGTTCACTGCACAATAAACATGGTAAAGGAGGATCTTTCTGTTGGTATCAGCTCTTCTGGATGATCATTGACAGGGTGCAGAGATCTGGCTCTTTGGTTATGTAACTAGTAAGTTAGGGAAGAAATTAACACGCAAATAAATATTCATATAACCACAAACTGTGACTGCAATGCCTGCATGTAACGAGGAAAAATATACCAATTAATTATTACCTTAAAAAACTTAACCAATTGACCATGTTATGGGAAAAGCTTCACAGACATGCAGGAGCTAAACGGTGAACACACCTTCTGATGCTGAGTGAAAAATAATGAATGAATCAGGTGAAGAGGAGAATGGAGAGATTGTTTTCCTTCTGACTGCAAAAATTTAGTGTCTAGTTTAACATGAGAACATATATTTAGAGTTTTAGGTCTAGCGTAGTGCAGCTCAGATATAATCCGATGATATAAGCCTATGATTATTAAACTAACTGCACCCCCTGTAGGATATGTTTTCAGCCAAGAGCCCCCTAAACCAGCGCTGTTAGGTTGTATTTTAGTTGTAAGACCAGTAAAATAACAGTATAATAGCATAGAAATAATAAAAAGGACATATTCTCTCTGTTTTATTGTAAAGAGGTACCAGAACATTAACAAGATGTTTCCTTTGGACCATGGAGAATCCTTGAAGAAAAAAGTTCAACAATCAACAATATTTTGTCTTCTATATTTACATAATTTTATTATTTATGTACATAATTAACATTTATTTTGTCTAATAAAAATCTGAAATGTTATATCTAATACAATGTATTACATTTATTATTTATTATTATAAAAATATTAACATTAAATGTATTGTTTAATAATAAACAAAATATTGCTATTTTACATTATCTACAGGAAGTACAACATGCTACGGTTTGGAGCACGGGTGTCCAAACAATCCTGCAGGTTTTCCTTGTATCTCTGCTTCAACACCTGACCTAAAGGAGAAGTTCACTATTTTTCAACTTGGACCTATTTTTTAGCATGATGTACTATCATTTACTCACCCAGACAGTTGTGGCGCAACTTGAACTCCTTCGGAAGGTATTTAGATCAATACGCAATCAGCATAAATCCATAAAATGGGAGCGCAAGAGCTGTTCGGCCTCTAAATAAGGCATTGTCTGCCACGAAACCATTTCATTTTACCAATGTGTTGTTAGCTAATGCTATTCTGAGCCTTCCATGACCTGGAAGCAGGTAGTACTTCCTTTGTTGTTGTCATTCCAGGGTTTTTTCAAGCCTCTTGCCACACCGATGACGCCACTACCATGCTTCATGGCATAGAACGGTCGGCTGCACTTATTTTTACAATTTGGAAAATCACAAACACGGACCATGTTGCTACTTTCTTAGTAAGTAAGTTGTGCTTTTATGCTGAAGCTCTGATTGCTAATCATAAAACTGTGGAACAAGTGTTTCCCCATGTGGTGACTCAGTGAGTATAGTATTGCGGCTTCCTTTCTCCTTTAGCCGCTGAGAGTGGCTGGGTACTTTCATACTTTTTGTGACGCGCTTTGATCCTTTTGGCCCACAGAGACGCTGAATCCAAGATGATGCTTGAACATATGACAATGCTGCCATCATTAACATATTTTCTCCTCTCTCAGCAGATCTCTGCGGATGAAATGTCATACTGCCATTATTAACATATTTTCTCCTCTCTCAGCAGATCTCTGCGGATGAAATGTCTTGATTGTATCTCTCCTTCTACATACACTGTAGAAGGAGATATACATATATCTCTACCTACACTCTTCCAGTCCTCTTTTTACACTCTTTGGTCTCTCACCCCGTTCTTCATTCTCTCCTCCCCACCAACCCTCTCTTTCAGCCCCCACCCCGTGCAGACTCACTGTTGAGTTCTCAGGATGCAAGTTAGTGTCCACTGTCTGTCAGTGGACGGACAGACAGTGGACAAGGTTTTCTGCTACGACAAAGAAACTGGTCCCCCTCCAGGTTAAAAAATCAGCCAGTTATTTTCAGATAAAGCTGCAAAAAGCCAGCATCTGTAGTGATAAAAGGTTCATCCGTTGAGGCCAGAGATGTGTATTAGATTATTTTGAGTCATAGGATGAGGTGATGTCTTTTTTTAACCTGGAAAGTTCATGGTATAACACAGCCAAACCTCATTCTGCAATTCATTTCACTTAAGTTTAACATTAAAATGCCAGTTCATGGCAAAGTCATCTTAAGGTCAAATTCAACACAATTCATTTTAGTCAGATTGACACCATTATATCATTCACATTAATCCAATTTATAACTGTGTTCATATAAACCAATTCATAAAAATAATAGCCCAGATGAGGAAACGGCGGATTGATTGGAATCTTGATCAGAATTTAATCTCTTATCATGAGCATACATGGTGGTGGGTGACTGGAGAGGAAAAAATCCCTTTCAGCAGGAAGGAAACCCTCCAGTGGGTCCAACAGGACAGATAGGTCATAAAGCACCATAACTCTAAGCCCGGAACATCTGTTGAATAAAAATATAAAAACGTAAATTGATTACAACACTAATGTTTTATATGTTTGCTGTTGGTCAATGAAGTGGAAAGTGGAGTCACATGGCTTCCCATTGATCATGCGCTCTCACTGGGCCCAGTCCCTTTGGCTGACTGGTCATTTTGTGTAAATGGTGACATTGGTTTAGACTGGTCACAAGGTGGCAGCCATTTTACAGTGGACCAGGATTTCAAGCGAAGAAGAAGAAGCAATCAAGCCTAAGAGCTTCCATCTGTGTTTGTGCTCCCTCACCACTTGAATCTTTTACTCTGCCCCTGGTTGACACCTTGGCTGTTACCACTGTTGCTGCTGTTATCAAGATTCCAAAGAGCCACCTGTAAGTTTGATTTGCACACTTGCACCTTTTACCATCCTTGCCATTACGTTAGTTCATTGCACTGCTGTTCCACTGTAGATGAGAAGTGGTCAGACCCATCATTAATGTTTCCAAACCAGATAGCAACCCTTGGTCAGTGGAATGAGGTATGTTGCCCCTGTTTTGGGCCTGAGATGACTGGGTTGTGGGTTGTGTTTCCTTGTCCTTTTAATAGTACCGTGTTTTTAATAACTGAATTTACCCTTTTTGGTCCATGTTATTTAATGTAACCATTTATACATTTTTGTGTTAAATTCCTTCTTTTCTCATTTTAATTAGTTTATTTTTGTGTATTTGCCAAAAGATTTTAATGGATTTAATAGATATATGAATTAACCATTTTTCTTTTCTTCCTTTGTATTTTCCAAGTTTTCACGGTGTTGATGGAATAAAGCACCCGTAAGCAACTCTACCTCTCATCTCATCATTCTTTGGGGCCAAGGGCCAGCTATATTTTGCATGACTCTCATCTGGCTGGGGTTCAAACTCTGCCTGGACCCTCCTTCATCCCTGCCACAGAAGCCTTCAGCAGTCTGAAACTCAGCAGCATAACTAAAGGGATGACAAAAAGTCAACCAAGCCAGTTCTAAACTATAATCTTTATCAAAATAGCAAGTTCTAAGCCTTATTTTGAAGGTAGAAAAGGTTCTGTTTCCCAAACCCTAAACTTATTTACTTTTATTAAAGCTGCAGTCTACTACTTTTATGAAAATAACTTTTTATCATATTTTATAAAATTGACACTATGTCCAGACAATAGTACAAGAGACTAGTGATCTGTGAATAAAAACAGGCTCCAGTAGTCCCTCCTGCCGCCTCTACAGCGATTTGCAGGAATCCACCGCGCCCGGTAAGAACAACCAATCAGAACCAGATCAGTGTTTGATAGAGAGTCTGACATCTGTCAATCACTGCTGGCACGCGCTGTGAATCGCCACCTCCCTCTGCTAGCAGCTAGCTATGGTTGGCTCCGCCAGGCAGCTCCGTGAGTGGCGTTTCCCTGCATGGACACCGAGAGCATCCATTCACGTCCGCGGCTTGTTTCAACGCGCAGATACTGGATGATTACTCACTCGATTGGAGCAAATTATTATTTCATTATTTCATCCAGGAGTTATGTTCGGATGGTGTCGCTGCCAGGGAAATTCCATCATCCGATCCCAGTGATGATCAGAGAGGAGGATTGGTGCTGCAGGTCCCTCCAGGATGCAAACTATAGGATCTATGTCTGCAGCAAAGACTCCATCTGCCTTCGGTAAGTAGCTTCTTCCACCCGAGCCCACAACTTCCAGGTGAGAAGAGCGATGCCCGTCATTGAGCTAGCTACGTAGCTAAAGCCTGCCGAGCGGAAGACGCGTGTTGATTGGTCAGTTGAATTTCTGCCCTCAGCAGTTGCTCAGGAAGCGCGCACAAGGAGAGTTTTTCACCTCGTGAGGCAAAAAATATCAAACGTGTTTGATTTTCACCTCAGGACCTCGTGAGGTGGAAAACTCGCTGAAAATGAGGCGCACACGGTGAGCTGTGCTGAGCAAACGGTCTCGAATGACTTTTAGCTCAGCAGAGAGCTCTCGTGTGCGGCAGGCTTAACATAGCTAACCTAGCTCCAGTCTGCTGCCTTCACCTCTCCATCAGAGGAGCCGATTAAACGCAGCACTGGTCTGACTTCTGTCAGCGTCTTGTTCAGCTTCTTATTTACCAACATTGACTCAGCAAGTTGTTGTTGACCGTAAGCTGTTTGTTTTTTTTCTTTGTTTTTTTTTTTTTCCATTACCAATCAGCTGTTGCTGAGCTCATCTAGTGACATACTTTGGTACAACGCTGGCCTAAATACATACTGAATGAATAATTTTGACATTTACAATACTTGTTATTCATGAAACCAACATCCACACCGCCACTAGTCATTTTGCCTCATAGTGAATGACGGGAGCTACGATCAGAAAGGATTAAGAGAACCGATACCGAGTTGGCCGTGTTGTGTTGCTTTGTGTATACTGTTCATTTCACGTCGCGTTCATGGCCGCCGCACATGCGCCGCGGTGAGGAGGTGGGGGTACGGAGTTGGAGGCAGGACTTGAGCGCAGCAGGGAGGGAGGGGGATTGACGTGAGACTTGTCTGTTCAAAATTTCAGGCTAAGTTCGCTCTCATCTCAGAGTTGTAGACTGCTGCTTTAATACAGGTAGTCCCATTAAGGCATGCAGTTTCATTTAAATGAGATGCATGAAAGTAGACCCAAACATGTGGTAGGACAAAGGGCCCAGGCAGGGATTGAACTCACCTGCTTATGCATGCTGACCAGTCAGCCAAAGGGATATCCATAATAATTATTTGTTCAGTTTTATGTTTTGTTGTACAACAGGCAATAGAAGGTCACAGTTTTAAACAATGGAGAAAAAGGCAAATATAGGAAAAAGACAATTCATTTGGCCATAAAATAACTAAAATTAATTTTGTTGGAAACAAATCGTAAAAAAGAAATCTAAATCGATAATTAAAAATCAAGAATCGAATTGAATCGTGGCTTGAGTGAATCGTTACATCCCTATTACACACACATGGGAGGAACATGCAAACTCCACACTGAGAGGCCAACATTTGAACTTTTTCCTGGCCAAGGATTGCACCAACTAATTTCTCCCACACTTTTATTCTTACAGTTTCAGAGGAGAGTTTTACAAGACAGATCAACCTACCCCTCCCTGGGCTGCCACCTTATCGTGGTGGAGGGGTTTGAGTGTTCCAATGATCCTAGCGGCTATGTTGTCGGGGGCTTTACGCCCCTGGTAGGGCCACCCATGGCAAACAGGTGTCTAAGGGAGGAACCAGACAAAGAGCGGCCCAGGCACGGTCAGGCTATGCCCGAAGAAGAAACATGGGGCCCCCCTCCTGTGGACCCACCACCCATGGGAGGGGCCGTAGGGGTCAGGTGCAGTGTGAGTCGGGTGGCAGCCAAAGGCGGGGACCCTGGCAGTCCGATCCGCGGCTGCAGAAGCTGGCTCTTGGGACATGGTGTCACCTCTCTGGCAGGGAAAGAGCCTTAGTTGGTGCGCGAGGTTGAGCGGTTCCGACTAGATATAGTTGGACTCACCTCAACACACGGCTTGGGCTCTGGAACCCGAATCCTTGAGAGGGGATGGACCTTCTTCCACTCTGGAGTTGCTCACGGTAGGCGCCAAGCAGGAGTGGGCATATTGGTTGCCCCCCGGCTTGGTGCCTGTGTGTTGGGGTTTACCCCGGTGGACGAGAGGGTAGCCTCCCTCCGCCTTCGGGTGGGGGGACGGGTCCTGACTGTTGTT
>JAVQJG010039188.1:0-16184 GCA_036024015.1 Craterocephalus amniculus | reverse complement strand
TGTTTACAACATTCTTCTTCGTCTGTCGCCTAGTTTCTCGCTCTGGAGCTCCCCCTACAGCTTTGGGGTGCGTACTGCATGGTAAACATACCCAGACTTGCATTGATCCGCTTTAAGGTTTGCTGAATGTTTGATTTGTCCTGGCAGCTTCTCCTTATCCAGGCTCTGCAGGGATAACTGTTTGATTATTTTCATTTAATATTTATTAGGCTTTATACTTTTTCATATAAATGTTTTATCTTCTCCACTATTATCTCCATCTTTACCATTTCAATTTAATTTTGTTTGTTATGTTTCCTGCAGTCCAAACTCACCGTCTTGCTAAATGCAAAACCGGTAAAACCCTCATTTAAACAGGATGTCCCCAACAAGAATGTACCTGCCAGATTTTGCGCAATCATCTTAGTACATCACCCACAAACCATGGTTCAGCCCCACGTGCAACATTACATGTTGGATGGGTAAATGATTGCATGCAAATTGCTATTTATTTTCAGTAGATCCAGCCATTAGTGCAAAGAGGGAGGCAGAGGCCTAGTGAGCATCAGAGACACCACGCAACATGAAACATCCAAGCTTTACTAATAGATCCGGTAGAAGGTTTGAAGCGATGTACCACTTAGTAAATGTCTCAGGCAGTAGAAACTAGGGTAAAAGGAGTTGGAAGAACCATCATGGGAGGAAAAACTGCAGCACTGAATGCAGCACAGATACCTAAAGTGGCAGATATGAACAAGTCATACCAATGGCTGGAGAGGGGTGAACTGAAGGACAGCACAGAGGCAATAATCCTGGCAGCAAGCCTTGAGCATCAGAGCAATAGAGGCCCAAATGTACCACACCAGGCAGAATCCAGGAGTAGGCCCTTGAATCAATCCAACACCTATTAGCAGGGTATAGGATACTGGCAGAAAAAGAATATATAGAACACATTAACCGAGTGGCCCAGCATGGAGTAAACTTAAAACTTTTCAACTAGAAACCGCTTCATCAAAACGGGAAACACCTCACAAGATGGTGGGAAATCAGACGACTAAGATCCATTATGACTTCCAGATACAAACCAACAAAATGTAACGGCCAAGTAAGCAGACATCATGATCATGGATAATCAGCAGGAAAAGAAAGGTGTTGTGATTGATAGCCATCCTAAATGATGACATCAGGAAAAAGGACAGAAGAAACTGGGGAAATACTAAGGACTCAAGGAAGAGCTGGGGAAACCATGGAAAGCATTAGAGTACTGAGGGTGTGTCCATCACAGTGGAGAAGTGTCTCCCACAGATCCCTGGAGAAACATCCGACATCTCAGTTAAGAGGAGCAGAAGATACTGAACAGGACCCTCAAACTGCCAGGTGTCTGGTAGAGGACCAAGCTTGAGATGAACAACCACCCAATGACCACAGGGGAGATGGGGTGAGTGAAGGAAGAGTTATATTTAATGTTTTAAATAATGAATATGTCAGATTATTCCGTCTACAATTTTTCTATATAAGGCCCATGGGGTAGGGCCTATCAACTCTAAATATGAGAAATTTGAGAAAACCATATATAATTTATCAAAGAAATAAGCTTATTTACAAACAGATCACATCAAACAAAAGATGTTGTTATAAAGTCAACTCAAAACAGAAAAATTACAAATCATTTGAACAAACCCATAAAACTTATTTAGATGACTTGAATAAAAATGCTTATTCAAGTCATCTAAATATTTGCATTTGTTACTGTTGTTTCTTATATAGCAAAGAGAATGGCTTTTAATGTAACTACAAAGCACAAATGACCTCTTACTCAAATTCAATTTGAAGATGAACAACGCAGTAAAAATCTTTCTTCACATCTGTTTACTGACCAAACAACAAACCATTAAAGGAGCTAAAAGCGAAATTCATTGTTTTCACACTGAAGGAATTAAAAAATCTTTTTGTGAAGAACCGGGTGTGTATTTTCATCTGGAATATAGCACACCTTCACACAGTGCCTCTGTGTGTTGATCTCTAGCTCTGTGTTTACTAGCCGGCCCGGCCGCGTGTGCATGTAGTCCATGCACGAACACGCGCACAGGCGCCCCCATCCTTATAAACAGGGCGGAGTTACGGCGCAGCGCGCGCATTCAAGATGGCAGAGACTCACGGGGGTAGAAGTGGGAAGCATCCGACCGAAGATGACGAGGAGCCAATATTACCTCCAAGAAACATCGTTATTTTTCAAGTGACAAAACGCGGATTAATATTGGTCTGGCATTCTCAAGGTGGAGAGAGCGGCGAGACCGAAAAGGACTCCAGTTTGCTCTTCTTCCGGTACGTTACTCACAGAGCGGATTCCTCCTCGTCCACGTCTCTTTTTTCCTCTTCCACAGACGGTAGCCACTCGCTGCTACCTGCCGCTGCAGACAGGCTGCTGCGGCTCTAAGAAGTTGCATCAAAATAAAAATGGCATGATTTAAAATTTTTATGTTTTGGATCACAAGGATGAATAATTAGAATAAGCTGCGGTTCTTAGCTGAGCTCATGTTGTATTGCAAAAGCACACCCCATCATGAACTGGTCATATTTGCATAAGTTTTAGGAAATATATAATTATACTGTTTTAAGGCATACATAATTTTAAACACGCTCTCTGTTTAAAATTAATAAATAAAGTAACACTGTTTGAGGCAAGAGGAATTTTCCCTTTTTTTACAAAAAAAAGGGGCGTGGTTTTTCAGTTGGGGGAGAGGTAGAAAGGCTTTGACACAGGCTTTGTTTTGGTTTGAGACAGCTCCACAGTACGCCACCTGACGGCAAAAAATTTCTCTTTTAGCTCCTTTAAGGATGCAAAGTCAAATGTCTACATATCCTTTATCAGAGAAATGATGCAAAACTCAACGGTATGGCTGAAATCACTGAAGGATTTCAGCTGGTGGATTAAAAAAGGGGAGGAAAAGAAGTATAAAAATGTCAAAAATAGACCCTGATTCAGTTATGGGATTCAAAAGAAAAATTAAGATTATTGAACATTCAACATTCTGTACAGTTAAAAGACAATGAGGCTCTATGCCTCTCTGTGCAACTGTGATGTTTACTCTCTTACAAATACAGAGATTATTTTCAGATAGGACGGAATGCTTTGAGTAAACATGGCCTACGTGTTCTGCAGCCAATATTTTGCCAATAATGCAGCCTAAATCCAGCCACACTAACTTTCCCGGACCTTTGCATCACATCTGTCGCATCACAACACCTGCAGTAACCAATGACGAGGTGATAGAAGTCAAATGTGTTTTTTGTCTGTCTTGGCACTCTATCTTTATAATCAACAAAGGAGGAACCTGTCAGTCATGCAAACAAGCCTAAAAAAGAGGGGGAGGCAATAATATTCTTATGCATTATATGCAATTTTGATTAAAAATAAAATAAATAGCAACTGTAATGATACTGTTTGTCATTAAGCATACAGAAGGACCTCTGACACCAGAATAGTTTAAATTTGACCACAAACAAGCAGCACTAATAACCATCAAATAACTGCATGTAATTTGTTTCTACTTGAAAAAGAAAGCAGTAAAAATCTTTCTTCCTTTTTCATGTAGTGTGGGAGGAGTGGCTGTGGTAGAAACGCAGTAGATATTTTAAAGGCTGCTAGACATTATAAAAACTCAATGAGAACTATTATTGTACGCAGAATCTAGTGAGGAAGTATTGCCTCATGTGGATTGTTGCTGGCAATTAATGCTTAATATCCAGAGAAATCCAGCAGTGTTGCGTATCTGCCACGTTTCCCCTACAATCTGTGTCCGGGTGTGTTTCAGCACGTCCTCACACGTTTATTTCATGTGACCTGCGTGTTTTTTCTTCTTCTTTTTTTAAAAAAGAAAAATCTTGGCTCGATTACTACGGTGTAAACACACACTCACAAAATACCAGGCGCCGCCTCTGCTGGCCAGGCTGATACCTGTCTTCATAAATGTGTTGACTGTGTGAGATGACTGCCTGCGGCCAGTTTCATAACTCACATTTTATCAACTTAAACTTGCGTAGTTGCACAATTTAGCCAAGTTTTATCGAACCACTTGTGCATAAACTTTGGATTTATTTAGTTTAGGCCTGGTGTTCATGCTTGATAACCCACATTTAGCTGATTTTTTATTTTATTTTATAAAAGTCAACAACCATCGCTGGAACAAAAAACGGGGTGATATTTAATACTGCACTGCCTCGCGTATTTAGTGTGAACTAAAATAAGGAATTACAGTGGATGACTAGTCTCTTGTCAGGATTGAAAGTGAAACATTATGAACATAAAGCGGGTCTGAAGGGTGTGCTTAAAGCGGACATTTATCCTGCAACTGTTTCTTTTTTTCTCGTAACAAAATAGGACACAAAGCGTCCCTTCTAATGCTTCACTCAGACGAATAAAAATGCCCCAACGAACCAAATGGGGAAATGGGGCGATAGAAATATATACATAATAATAAAATCTTACCTTTAATTAAGCGAAGACTTCAAAACATTAAAAAAGGAGGAAAAAACTACCAAAGCGCAGTAGTCCGTGCCTCTTCCTCCTCCTCGGTCTCATAAGTTCTTCTCAGCCAGGCCCAACATCCTATTGGACGTTTGCTGCCAGTTACTCACTTTAACGCTGACGTTTTCTCCTCAAATTGGATAAACACGGTCGTTTTGATCGAGGAAAATTTCCCTTCGAGTGCCGGACTGTTCACATTGGATGTAGACAACTTTTTGCGACGTCCAAAGTAGGTTAGGTTCACTTCCCTGTTACGCACATTGTGTCATATAGCGAAGGTGCGCGCTGTATTTCCTGTAGCTTATTCACGTTCAAGTCTACGCAAGAAACGGTATCACATCCTCGTCATACATCACGTCTGCTGTTTATGGAAATATAATGATTCATTTTGAGGATTTGCGTTCCAGGAGCTCTGATATTTAGTAAGCTACTTGAAATGTGTTACCAAGCTACAGGTTGTTTTAATATAAAGTCCTTAAAATGTAACATGCCTATGTGGTCTGTTTATACTATAAACAGGGATTTGAACAGTAGCTATCTATACACGACACCCCCAGACTGAAACAGAAACTACAAGCGAGGGTAAAAAGGCCTGGAGGACTTCCACCGAACGAGTCGGCTGCGTAATGTTGAGTCATTTTACCACTAACTTCCAGTAAGACGCATGATACCATATCTGCCCAAGACAGGGCACTGATGCTGCTGTGGTATTCCCAACGGTAACATAGGAAGCTCATTGAGCTCATACAGCGAAATTCTGTGAATATGCTTGACAATTTGTGCCTGGTTTTACTTTTGAGGAATTTGATGGTAGATTCCGTTTTGTCTTCCGCTGTAAATATTTTTTTGAAGCAATACCCTCATATATTTTGTTGTTGTCTCCATCTGTCCTCTGTAAAGGGTCACTGTTATTCTCCAGTTAAAATGCAAGGACGCTACATTTTCTCAGATTTGATTTCAAAGCACTTTATTGTTCCATCGCAATTAAACTAAAAATGTGACTTTTTCACAGATTTATTATACAAATAAAAATTAGAATTCGATTGTGTAATGGATGGTATATTTGAGAAGGTTTTCCACAGAAGTTTAAATTTCAAAGCTTAATGGACATAACTGAAACTGTGAAATTGCATTGAATTTGGTTACAGCATAAAGTTATAACATAGTCACTGATTCTAATAGAGTCATATAGTATCAATGTTTTAAAAGGATTCTAAAGAAAAATTTGAATCTGACTGGTGAAGCTGTATGTTGGTGAAGTGAGGGTAATCTTGAAACAGTAAGGTACATGTACAAGGAAACCCAACAGGTTTCAAGCAAAGCTTCAATTACTTAAGAAACAGTAGTAGAAACAGTGATTAAATACAAGTTGAGACTAGCAGAATAAAAACAGCTGATGGCACAACAGGTGGACACAGTCAAGTGAAAAAACTGACAGAAAACAGGAAAGACAAGGTTATATCTCCTATTCCCTTGAGAAATGGAACACATATGAAGCCCATGGCAGAAAACACAAGGACAGTGTTACCATCAATATATAGCAAGTTGGATCATTGACAAGTTTGATTTGAATCTTTTTGTGAAATACAGCAATTTTTGAGTGTCTGAACTCTTTAAAACACATTTGAGCCCCTTCTACAGTCATTAAAAGTTTTATGTTTACAGATTCAACTTGGCATATTTTTCTAAGAGCTTTTGTTATTATTTTTGATATTACACAATCCAAATAGTGCAGTCAAAACATCTGTGGCCTTTAAATTTCACCACATTCTTAGAGAATATTATAAAAGTTTTGAACTTTTAAATAGAGCTGATTTGCATTTGTATTGCCTGATTTTATACTTTTGTAGAATTTGATGGCTGATTCAGTTCTGTGTTCTGCTGTAATTGCTTTTTGACCCCATTAGATTTTTTTGTGTTATCTCCATTTCTCTTCTGTTCAATCAACCTCAGTTGAAAAGCAACAATGCTACATTTTCTCAAATAGGATTTTGAAGCACTTTCATTATGAATTAATGAATTATGAATTAATAAAAAGTAAAAAAGAAAAAAAAGACAAGTTACATATCAGAGTTGTGGGGGGCCAAAGAGTTAGCCAATGAAATTTCAAGTACGACAAAAAATGAACTTGGTTTGAAATGTATGAATCAAATAATAATGTTGATAATGATAATAATAGAATAATAAATAACAAACATTCCTGCCCAAATGCTTATGTAGGTGTGCCCAAATGTGCACCTCAACTTTTTTATTTCATAACTGTACCAAAATGTTTACAAGGCAGTTAAGCAATTATGGTTTGCATGTGGAATGTATAGTTACAAGTGTCTTTATTATCATAATCATTGCAGTTATCACATGAGATTTTTTGTATTGCAGCATTTGTATGCTGTTATTTGCAAGCAAATATGTATTCAGAAAGTTTGTTTAAAAAACATAATAAGTTTCATTAGAGGTGGCACATGATAAGATGGTTATCATGCAGGTTAAGTCATAGCTTCCCAAAAGTGGCCACCAGGGGGCACTCCTGTTTAATATTTGGTGTGCATCGTTTTAGACGGAGGTTTTAAAGTAGAAACGTTTGTGGATATTTAATTGCACTGTAAATCTGTGCTGTACTTGATAACACTTTAAATGATCAAATTCTCCCCCTTATTTAAATTATACAATGTGCTATTGCATGTGTTTAAAGCCTAAGCAGCAACAAAGAAAAATTAACCATGGCAAGAAGTACATCCATAACCATAGATGATTATTTTCTGAACATAACTAAAAATATATATATATAACATTGTTTTTAATGTATATTTAATCACTGTCACACAATTTACATGAGGTTTGCATCTGGCCAATGTGAAATCCATTCGTTACAGTTCAGCAGATTTTATTGTCTGTGCTGGGAAATTTGTCTTGGGCTGGATGCTGTGCTTATTATTGCCGTCATCAGATAACAACAACACAATATCACCACAATCAACATAATAGTACAAAGTAATGCACCATACACTCTACATGAAAAATAATGTCTCTGCTGTTGATGACACAACTCTCTACATAGACCTTCCAACTGAAGGTGTTGGCTATGTGTATACCTTCTTGTATGAGCTAACCTGACAAATGTTTGCATGGCGCACAACCACAGGACTAGTTTGGGATCCAGAACCATCTTCCTGGTTTTATCAACATTTCAAATAAGGCAGCTGTGTACTCAGAAAATAATCACATTGTAACTGAGCAAACACAACTTTGGATAAATGTGACTTTGTAACACAATAAAAACCAAACTAAAATATTGCAAATGACTATTATCTGTTCTATATGGCAGATTTGTTATTTGTAGGTCCACCATTTCTCAGAATGGCCAGATGAGGGAAATACAGACACATATGAAACCTGCCCCTCTTCAACATGTTCAGGGGTCTGTTTAAAATTAGATGCCATCATAGCAACACCACACATGATAATCTACAGACTACCCAACATGAAGCCAAGGCAACTTTGAAGAATTTCTTGATGAAGACTTTGATCTGCATCAGTCAACATCTGTCTCTGCTGCAACTCTCCCACTGACACCCCCGTTTCTTTGATACCTTTCTGTTTATTCTCTTGTATATCTATTTACTGTTTATTTATTTTGTGATTGTGTTTAAGTCATGTGAGAAGGGGCAGGCCAAGGCATTCTACAAGGACATTCCACCTGTCAGGTCCAATTTCCTGAGACTTTTGATGGACTAACGCAGAAACAATGCAGCTGCAAAGGTTTGATCATTTCTTCTAAAGCAGTCCATGCAGTTTCTATTGTGTTGTTCTTACTTAAATAAGCTAATTACCCTGGGATGAAGCTGGAAATCATGTAATGAGTCTGATTCTCTTTACCTATGAGCGCTACTTATTTCCTTATTTTTGTTTTTAGTGATCAGCCTGGATTGCAGGCTGATCACTAAAAACAATTGTACATAATTAGTTTATATTGTGAGGAAAATACAACATTTAGTTTAAAATCACATCATTCTGTTCTTTAAAGACATTATTGGACAGAAGCTTGAAAGGAATTTGTAAAACCTTTTAAATGATGCGGAAAAAATAGACGCATGCTAGTTGCAGCTTTGAAACTAAGATAGATCTTCGTCTCAGTGTTTATTTTCTTGCTGCATTTTCTGCATTTTGTGAACATCTATCACTATTTTCCGGGTGCTTTTAGGTAAAGGACCCTCACCGAAGGCTCCCAACATCTGGAATCAATACAGATGTGCTGGTTATCTTTGGGACCAGGGGGGCTTGGAGGTTGTAGGCTGAGTAGGGGAGGGTGAGTGGCTGGGCTAGTTGCTACTTTGGCCCTGGGGGTCTGTGTGTCCCTGACTTCAAAATAGACTTGATTGCTAACAGCTGGCAGTCCTAACTCACCCAGTGTCAGAGCTCTCCTCTGATGTCAACCTTGTCAGTATCAAGGCCCACACAATGGAAGGCCAAAGGTAGTGAGGAGGACTGTGTCGCTGTGAAATGAGATTCAGGGAGTGACCTTTTTCTTTATGAAGGTTGTTACCATAAATAAGGTCCAAGTTTTTTTGTCAAGGCAACTCTGAATGAAGCAGGGGTGCACACTATTTAATGTGCATCATGAAGATCAGATATTCAAGTTGAAAGAATGCTGAGAGGGTTTATCGGTCGTATGCTGTTTAACCTGTGGGATCTCTGTTGAGCACAAATGACAAGTCGTTTGACATAATCAGGTTATACAAAAGCTGCTACAGGACCAGTTAATCCTTGATACCCGTGACTCTTTAAACCCAATAAAGAAATGCAATTATTATAATCATTGACTGCATATTATTTAATTTATAAAGCTAAAACCATTTCTCTAAAGCCAAAGCTACAATGTGGACCATGTAGATGAGCCTTGTCCTGCTACTCACTGCCACATTATGAGTAAATAGGACAGCGACTCATTAGCATCTTTTATTATCCAATTACAAACTCTGCTCGCCTAATTACCTCCAATCAGCAGGGAGAAGAAAATGATTGACTTCCTGGAGGACAGGACTCACTTCAGGACAAAAAGGACAAAGTGGTTTTCTGTCACTAACTGGATAAAAAGTGACTCCCAGAAATTGGAACACTGAAGTTAGTTGCTTCTGTCACAATGTCACTGTTGAAATTAACAGTTTTATTTGTGCTTCATAACAAAAGCAATCTGCATTTCGGCATGGTTTATTTTGTTTGTTTTTCTACCAGTTCTCTTGAGCTGGTGACAGCAAAGATCATTTCTTAATTAATCCTGAAACAGCTGCAGAAATGATTATCCTACACCAGAGGAAGAAGGGTAGCTGCTGCACAAGGTTGTGCTTACAACAGAGCTATGCATCATTATTAGGCAATTAATTACTCTTGACATTAATACCAGCCGCACACTGCTGTTCTGCCTGTGCTTCAGCCACAGATGTTTCAAACTATGCTTTCTACAACTGGGGAGTGATGACTCCGGCTTAGTGCTTGAACTAAACTTTTAAAATTATTTTACATCTCAGTTAGTTTTGAGTCTTTGAAAGATGTCAGGAAAGGCCAGAAATAGCATGGGGCAGGCCGCTGGGACGAGCTGTTGTTTACAGACAGTGACAGGGATGAAGGACCTCTGCGCTCTGGTGCTGGGCATTCAGCCTCAGGGGTGTGCTAGCACGGCTTCTGTTGCCGGTCTGAATGCTGGGTAACACAGAAACGCATGCACATGCAGGCCAGCGAAATTATTTGCACATAGATGCACAAAACCCAACAGTGTTTTCTTTGTTTTGTGTTTCATCTTTAAGTGCACACAATTGCATCTTTTTTGTATTCTTTGAGTCGACACAGATAGACAACCTTAACAAGCACAAAAATAGTTTAACAGGAACACACCTGAAAGACTTCATCTGCTGAAGTTTATTTAATTTGATTTTAGAATAAACCAAACCTTATAATGTAAGCTGATGAGCTGGCATAAGATGAGACGTGACATCACTATTAGACATTTACATGTTTTAGTGTGTTGACTGTAATGGGATTAAGAAAAGCTTCAAATGCACAGACTTGAACATGATCAGTGCACCCGGTGAGGTGTGGGCGCTAACAAAACAGCCGCAATGTAATATTGACAAATTCTGTTTAATATTGTGTGATACTCTTCTCATAAAATACAGTCTTTTCTGAGGTAGACTATTACAGTTCAAGAACATTATTATCATTTTTAAAACAGACATCAAAAAGACATGAAATAAATACTTTCATGTACAATATGCCGCAAAAATGAGGTAGAAATGGTTACAGAAAATGTACAATAACCAAGAACAAAGTTGCTGCGGTAACAGATTGAAACAGATGAAACAAAGTCTTGTTTTGTTGGACAAACTGGTGGTGAAGGAGAAGTTATAAGGAACCAAAACAATGCATCTCCAGGTCTTCATTTTTATTTAGTTTGTGTAATGACATGTGAATAATCACTGGTATCATCCAGATTGAGGCAAGGGCTGCGCTGTAGTTTGTAAATGTGTTTTCAGTTTCTGAGACGGGGACTGGGATGCACTGTGGGGGTCACTCTGATTGACCTGGCTGTATGGCAAAGACTGAAGCCACCAGCTGCTGAGAGAAGGCTGTGCTGTGATATAGGATTGCTGGACATCAATCAGCCTACTTCCACTTCAGAAGAATCACTACAAGGGAAGGGGAAAGTGGGGGCTGGGCTGGGGAGGGGAGGGGAGAAGATGCAACGGCACATGGTTACTGAGTCTTTTGGCCGGGGGGCAATCCAATCTAATGAGATTGCATTGGGGAGAGAAGCAAAAGAGAAAACGAATGATGAGGGCGGGAGGAAGAGGGAGACAGAGGGAGGAAAGAATGGAAGGAAATATTACATCATCTAGTGTGTACCGCCTTACAACCATGGCAACAGCACAACACATGACCTCTTTGCCTGCAAAGCAGTGACTGGCTTTTTCCAGCTTGTTAAATCGGAGCTAAAGGGCCGCTGTGAAGGAGAGATATTCCTGGATTGTCTACATGTTGGCTTCATATCTACAAATTAGCAGTGAATTATTACACATTAGGATATGTTTAAAGCTGTAAGTAACAGCTTGTTGTTTTTTTTTTTTTTGCAACTGTGTTTTTTTAAAAATGCAATCAAGAGGATATTTTGCGGAAGGAAAATTGTAGAGAACAAACATGCACATACAGGATATGTAAACACTGGATTATACATTTGAACCGTTTGGAGGCAGTTTGTCCAACAAAAAAAGGAATATTTTCTGTATTCTACATCACATTTCTTGAAGACAATCATCACTTCACCATAAACTACAAAAAAATAAAGAGTAAAAGAAAAGAAAACATATTTATATATTCATATATAATAATACATGGATTTATGGCATCAAATATCCTTTGAAATACCTGAATTACATTCAATGTTACTCTTTGTAGCATATTCAAGTTTCTCACCCGAGGTACGAGCCCAGCTGCAGTGGGTTTTACAAGACTGTCAGGTTTCTGCTTGCGCCTTTATATCGCTTCGTGCCACTTTCTTCTAAGACCCTAGGATTACATACATTCTTTATTTAATATTTTTTGAGGTAAAGAAATTCTTCCTGAGCATTTCAAACGAGACTACATAATATGACAACAAAAGGAGTAAATGAAAGAGGAAAACAGCCATGCTGTGGTGGAAGCTGGATGTGCTTGTGTCGATCTGCTAAATGGTTTTCTCAGGAAAACAGCAATCAATGAGGAATGTGAATGATAAAGTATGTAATCAGTTGTTTGCACCCCAGAGTGTGAGAACAGTACCATACCATTGTGTTAAATAAGGATGCATGAGAAGTAATTCTGCAACCAAATAAGCATAGTGTAACAAAAAAACATTTCACTTTCACAACTGAAGGACAGAGCAAGCACAGGTTCAAACATGATCCACTCATCTTAGAATAGTAAAAACAAGCTGTTTTGTCACGATTTGGTAGGAAGCTATCAGGAATTTTAACATTCTGTGATTCAATGGACCAGTCCGATTTTAGAAATGAAATAATACTATTTTGATTATGTATTTGGTTTGACTATTTTTGGTCAAAATATGCTAGTGTTGCTGATCCCAAGCCCTTTGAATGATTAGGGACAATCCAATTACCAAACTGATGTTAGAATAACATGGAAGTGAACTGGAAATAAATATGATCCTGAGAGTTCCAGCCAAAGGGGGGATTTTCCAAACCCTGATTATCCACAGTCTTGGACCATGTCACCTTGCAACAAATAACTGATTTTGTACTGGACTAAGGCTAATCAGGATCTCAGAGAATAGCCAAATAGCTAACATATTTTAGCCAGATGACTTATAAACCAATCTACTCAACAAGACGTATTCACCTTTCATTTCTTTGGGAAAAATAAAATATTATGAGTGTTCCAAGCAAAAACAAAACAGCCCACCATGGCATGTTTCTGCCAGTGAAAGAACTTTGTCAGCACTCCCCTACTCTTGAGCTTCTCTGGCTCTTTTGGCTGCATAAACTGTGATAAAAATAAACAAAAAAAACCCAAAGAAACATCAAAAACAAAAAAAAATCCCCAAGGCTTTCTATGTCAAAGCAAATACAGGGTCACAGTGCAGTCCAAGTACAGTGACTGGCTGCCTTCTCAGTGGCAATACATCTTACTCCACTCTATACAAGTGTCCAGTTCTTTTGTGGTTGTGTGTGGCCGCACCTTGCAGAAAGCATTCTCAAAGTCTGTGAAGTCCGGGGCTTTGGGGGATGTGGAAATGCCATGCATGGCTCCTGTTGGAGAGGACGCTGAGGAGAGAGCCTGCTGACTGAGCTGCAGCAGCTCCCACACTGTAAAACCCTCGGTGCGCTGCAGGACGGCGTTCAGCTCCCTCTCACTCAGGCTGCAGCCTTGGGGCGTCAGCGCCTGCAGCAGCACCTGCCGACGCATGCCCACATCTGGCAGGCCCACATGATATCTCTTCGCAAAGCTCCGATGCACTGCGTCCTGCAGTAGATCCGGCCTTCCAGTAGCACATACAAGGATCACTAGACTTGAAGTCCCCACCTGCGCTTTCTCCAGCATACCTAAGAGCACCTGCCTCAGCCCCTCCTCTTCTATGGCCTCCACTTGACTGCACAGCACCACGGAGGGTTGCCGTGCCCCTGCCACCTGCAGCAGGGAGCTCAGAATGTGTTCGGCCTCAATCTTCCCTTTGGAGGCCAGCATGGCTCCACTTACGTGGTAAAAGGAAGCTCCCAGCTGTGAGGCCAAGGAACGAGTCAGTGTCATCTTACCCCCTCCCCTGGGGCCAAACAGCAGGACAGTCCTTGGTGGCCGCACCACTGGACTGGGCCTCAGCACGGGCCACAGAAGGTCTTCCTCCAGGGCCGCCTTAACATGGGTGAGCCCGACCAGTTCACTCCAGCCCAGTGCAGGGAGGCAGTCCAGTAGCTCCTCGTTGATTAGCTCCAAAAGTCGGTGGTCTGGGCTCTTTATAGCTTCAACAGTCGGAGTGCATAATGGAGGCCGTTTGAGTGTCTGAGAGCGGTGCTGCTGCTGAGTGAAGCCCTGCTCTGCCACCCCATTCTCCCTTGTCATGCCCGCTGGAGGACTGTACTCTCCTCCTGCCCCAAACTGAGGAGATACGAGAGGCTGGGAGGAAGGCTTGCTGGACTTGAAGGTCTGAGGATCTGTGCTGCCTGAGCTGCTGAAGCCATTTCCGTGACACTCTGTTTTTTCACTGACTCTGTAGGGAGAGTTTCCTCCTGCTTTCAGGGGGTCATAGCTATACTTCCTGTACCGGGACCTGTCCCCGCCTTCGTCCTCCTCAATGTTCATCTCGAATGCTTTTCTTTTCAGTGTCCCTCCAGACTCAGAGGCCCCAAGGTTAGCGTTTTGGTAACTGTAGCTGCCTCCTAACACTGTGGGCCTTGAGGGAACAGGGTTAGGAGCTGATAAACCTGAAGGGAGGTAAGTGGTAGAGGGGTGGCTATAGGTGGGAGCAAGGCTGGTCTGTGGAGGGTATGTGCTTGGGGGATAGTTGTAGACTGGCGTGGTAGGGCTGTAGCTGGCCACCAGAGTTGGGTTAGACTGGAGAGTGTGGAGGGAGGCAGGGGGAAGTGCTGCGCTGGGTTGTGGGCAGAACCCTGAGGAAAGATAGGTGCCGTTGTAGCTAGAGGGATACTCACTGGATGCACTGCAAGAGCTGCTGCCACTGTAGCCAGAGTCTGAAAGGTTACTGTTCACTACCGACACGCTGCTAACCCCTGGAGGGCCGGCAGATGTGGCTACAGTCTTGGAGCCTGAAAGGCTGTCATGACCTCCAGGAGGAACCAAAGGATAGGAGGCGTCCGTGCTGTGCGTCAGCGGCCAAGGCTCCAGCTCCATCTTCTGGCCGTTCAGGCCCCCAAAGGTGCCCGGCTCTGGGTAGGTTCCCACAGTAGGAGGCCGGTCGTACGGTGAGTCCAGCACACCGGCGTACTTCTCGGCATAGCGCTTCAACAAGTTTGAGGCTGTGAGAGCAGAGATGTCATCATTGGCCCAGGCATAGTTGTAAGAGCTGCGGCTGCGACCAGAGTACAGTTCTGACTTGTGAGCTGGAGAGGAAGTGGTGGAGGAGACATCCAGGTGCTGCTCAGGCCACTGGCTGAGGGGCTGGGCATGCTCTGGGTTCCAGTGCATCTTTAACAAGCCTGACAATAAACAGAAAGGAAATGAAGTTATCTTTACTGTGAACACAATTACGTTGTGAAAACAATATATCAAAGGTGCTGGGGAGATCATATTTTACTAAATCTTTGAAGAAAGCCTGAAATCCTAGTGGTGAATAAATCATTACAGCTACTTTCATATTTAATTTATTTACTCTTATTTATCAATATTTTTGGTAACATGCTTCCAGACACAGGTATGGAAAGTTATGAATAGCCTACCAGGTTGTAGCATATGTAATTTAAGCAGTCATGTTTAAACCTTATTAAGAACAAGACCTGTGACACTGCAGTCTGTAGATTTTAATTATTTCAACAAGCAGCATGCAGCTTCACAACCAAAACCATTAGCTAACAATCAGTTTAATACTAATAAAACTTTAGAGACTCTAGTCTCTAAAGTCTCTAGTTTCTTCCCTGTTATGTTGATAGTGAGAAATGTTCATTCCTGTGACTGGAAAGGAATCAGTGTTACCAACAATCATGGCAACAGAAGGGGGTCGAATTTCCCAACGACTGAGAGGAAGGTGAAGAGAAGCAGGAGAGAAACAGAGAAAGCTGCAGAATGGAAGCAGATCAGTAGGATGTGTGCGTTGGTTTGTTGTTTCCCAGCTTATGTTGGCGTAGCGATAAGATCGCCACTATTCCTTCGACTAGTAACATCTGCAGGTCTCCCAGAGGAGCTATTGTTATCTTCCAGTGCATGTTGCTCTGAATGCATGCTGGCTGTGCTCTGCCCCCCTCCCACCGCCTACCGCCCACCAACCCACCAACCCACCAACCCCACCGTAAACCAGAGCTCCCAAGGCCCAGTGGCTCGCTGGAAACAGGGAGGGAGAAGTAAGAGGGTGCGAATGTGTATGTGTGGACACTGTTATGGAGTGAATGAGACAGGAAGAAAGAAAGAAAGAAAGAAAGAAAGAAAGAAAGAAAGAAAGAAAGAAAGAAAGAAAGAAAGAAAG
>JAVQJG010039178.1:0-39790 GCA_036024015.1 Craterocephalus amniculus | reverse complement strand
TTGATTTGTAATGAATACACAATGTATGACATTTCATGTTTTTTAATTGCATTACAGGAAATAAAGAACTTTATCACAATATTCTAATTTTCTGAGACAGACCTGTATATATATTTATACATGCATACATATATAGATTGTGCAGGTGATTGGCACAATTGTGTTTCTGAATAAGAGTCCAAGGTCTGTTTTTGTCAAATATCTACAGAATTACTCTTCTCTTTGTTCTGTTTTGTTCTTTGAGTCTTTGCAGGTTTCATCAGTTCTAATCAGATTCTTACACTGGCAAATAATTCTAATAGAGCACAATTAGACAGTGGTTTGTTCACACTAGACAAACCCATGAAAATTTATGTCACAGTTTCTCATCAAACACAAGGAAATCCCACTTTTCAAAAGTTACATGAAAGAAATTCCTAAATCAGCCACCCATTTAAAAAACTGGATGATGAAGAAGAGATTAAAAAAATAAGCTTCTGTTAGACATATAATGATTCAATACGTTTTGTAAGAAACATAATCAACATCGATGGTGACCTTGCCAGACTGGCATCTGTCAGCAGAGTTCACAAACACGAGATGATTTAAAGCCAAAGTGGCACTGATCATATACAGCTCGCCGCCGCATCTGTCTGAAGACTCAGTGACAAACTGCAGACCACTGGAGCCAGAGAGGAGCCCTCTCCAGACAGAGCTGCCCTGGGGCTTATGTGTTTCATGTTGCACCCGTTCCCCAAAACAGCAATTTTGGTTCTTTGACTGACTTGAAAGACACTGAAGAATCAAAGGGAATTCAGAGCTTCTTATGAATCTTTTTCTGTTAGATGATGGCAAGGAGCATCTTACTCTGTGGCATGATAGAAGAAAAACGTTATAAAAATGTGTTGCGTCTGCACCGGTTTGGAAGCTTTTTCTGAACATTTCTTCGGAAAATTCTCATGAAAAAATGGGGAAAAAAAGGGCTACCTGCATTTAGTTGAATCTATTTGGAGGCTCTGCCAGTACTTTGCTTGGTAGATTTCTGTCTACTAAGGGATACACTGACTCTAAACATTTGTTTTTAATCAAGTGGCCACTAAAGCGGTATTCTTAAACAGTGCGCATCGTACAGCCTCTGTCCTCACCCTCTCATTAAAATCATTTGCTGAATTTGGGCTATAAAAGCAAATGCAGCAATTGCTGGCATGAGGTTTCAATTAGAGTTACGACCAGAGGTGGTGGATGCATGGGAGATTTTCCAGTTCTACGTGCGTCTGCACTCAGCATGGATGTGTTGCAATGCGTCTGCCAAGGCTTTATGTGCCCTCAAAACACCCAAGTTTTTCTGTGCCAGACTGCAGAAGGATGACTAATAGCTAGATAAAGCTGATCGTGCAGCAGCTTGATCGCTTCTTTTCACCTGCTAATGACCTGCATGTTAAAGCTTATGGGCAAATGTATTTTTAGCACCCAAATAAAAAAACTAATGATCAGTATGTGCATATAAATGTACTTTCTAATGAATGCATAGTGATAAAGATTTGGCAGGTTTCTGATTTTTTATTAACTTGCTATAAATCCTTGTGATTGCTCTAACTTTCAAGCGATTAAAGTCTTGTCTGTGTATCTTTCAGCTTTCCTTTAGTCTGAACTTGAATAACTGGCAAGTTTTCTCAGCCTGTTTGCAAAGTCACCTACGTGGGATTTCTGTGAACTGACGATGCTTTTGTAAAAGCCAGTCGCACCAACACAACTCAGATAGTTCATTAGTGGGGCGATGATATGAAACATCAAATCACATTGCTATACTACATAAAGCCACTGTTATTACAGACTTACATGAGTTAGACACAGGTATAAGTTTCAGGGAAAAAAGAAAAACAAAGGTTCCTCAGAGTAACCCCAGAAAGTTCAGAGAAATAAGATTCTTATACTTATTTTATTATAAGCTTTGCTTTAAAACAATAAATTGCTGACAGGGAATGAAAGTAAAAATAGACACAGTGCCAGTCAAAAGTTTGGAAACCCTTTCCTATTAGATTTAATGGGAAAGTGTCTCCAAACTTTTGACTGGTGCTGTACATAGACTCACTGGCCATTTTATTAGGTACACTACCATGTTACACCCTCCTTTGTCTTCAGAACTGTCTTAACCTTTCAGGGCAATGATTCAGTAAGGTGTTGCCAACCTTCCTTGGAGATTTGGATTTTGGGTCATATTGACATGACAGCATCACACAGTTGCTGCAGACTTATCAGCTGCACATCCATGATGACAAAGTCCCATTCCACCACACCCCAAATGTGCTCTACTGGATGTACTGGATATCTGATGACTGACTCTTTCAGACAACCGCTGCTCACTTGATATTTGGCGCCATGGTTGTCTCATAGTTCGTACAATCCCATTTATTTATGCAATGCATGCACCGCTCACATTACACAACAACCGTGCTATTTTTAAAATAACTTAAATACCCCTTTTCTAAAAGGGGATTTTCCCCCTTTTCTAAAGCTCATTTTGAACTTCAGCTGGTCATCTTGACCATTACAGCATATTTAAATGTATTGAGTTGATGTCAAACGATTTATCAATTAGGAACTTGTGTTGCATAGCAATTGGAGAGGTGTATCTAACAAAGGGTCTGATAAGTGTATGAAGGATGACTAATATCCAGATTTATCATCTTTAGTTGGGGCTAGCGGGTCTTGTTACATCGCATGGGGGTTTCCATTAATATATTGAAAGTGAAGACCACTTTTTTGGGTGGGGATGCTGCCTTGGTTCTTCTTGTTGTGACCAGGTTTTTCGCACCCAGATAGTACTTGAAAAAGAAACGTAAAAAAGGGGAGGAACAAAGGAATAAGTCAGGTCAAGATGAACGGGAGAGGTAGAGAGGCAGCCAAGGAAAGGAAAAGAAAAAGTAAGAAGAAAGAAAGACAAAGGTTGATGCAAGGAGGAATAAAAAAAAAGGAAAATGAAAGAGGGTAAGGGGTGGGGAGGAGGGATGGAGACAGAAAGAGAGAGGCAAGCAGAAGAACGAAAGGCAAGAGGAATGAATGTGATAGGGAAGACGAAGACATGAAGAACAGGGTGGAGTCAAGAAAACAAGTGAGTTGAGGAAGTAGAACGAGTACGAGTAGGCTTTACAGATGATTAGAGGCGTGGTTGAGGTGTGGCCCAGCTCTCACACATCACTGTGCATCATTTTTAAAATCCTAATCTTTAGCCTTGTACCATTAAACCTTGTCACGCACCCTACTTCTAGTCTTAACCAGTCTCAAGTGACACCAATATAGAAAAGTGAAAGGACAATGTCTGCTGGAGTTTGTACATCATCACGGAGTGAGAAGAACATCCATCTCATCATATTGTAAAGTCCAGTAACTGTATGCCATGATAAAGAAAATACTGTGATGTGACGAGTCCTCCAGTGTGTACAGAGATGCAGCCCTTAAAGAAAAGGCAGAGGAATCGTAACTTTTGATTAAATAACAGAAAACCTATTAATGCACACCATAGTAAACAGAGATGTCATTTTAAGCCCTTTAGCTTATAACACCAACTCTGTGCTGTTATGCTGAGATTTTACTCGTTATTCAGCACATATCATCATCTCAAAGTCTGTTCTCATCAAACATGATGTCACACCAAATTCATTAGATGCCTTTCGCATGTATTCAACTTTTAAGCCTGTAAAAACTGGAACTAAATCACCCAGTTTCTCCAGGCTTACTACACATAAGCTGCATTTACAAGGACAATAGTCTTTATTTTACAACTACAATGTACTGCTATTATAGAGTAGTTATGTGATTATTATTGGTTTTTGCCTAACCACACAGCAGACGCTTATCCCTGTCAATGAGATCAACTTTAACATTTTAATTGCCCCACATGCATTTACTTTTTGAGGTGGGTACTGTGCAGGACAAACAGCATCTATGTTACTGATCATATGTTTGAACAATTATTTATCACAACTAACAAAGGTAGGACTGCAAAGTCAAATGCCAAGAATAATAAAGCCAAGCAGCTGCTGACATGTGAAATTGACAAAATGATGCTGCCTGGTGGAGCTGCTGGTTTAGTTTTGAGCTTTATTTTAGAAATCCTGGTGCAGGTTGTTACATACGCTAAGCCTCAGCACTGGGGAACAGAACAGATAGAAGTAACCTTTGGAAAAGCAAAAAAACATAAAGTCCTCAAAATCCATAAGCTAGATCACAATTTTGATGTGATTCAGTAAAACAGTTCAAAGCATGTCTGAGTTAATATCAAGGACACCTGTATCACCTGAGGCTCTACAAGAAAAAACACAGTCCCAATCTCCTGTTGACTCCAGGGTGTTGAATCTCATCCAAGTTGTTCAAAGAAGAATAAGACGAAGGGAGGGAGTCAGAGAGTGAAGTGACAGAGGGAAAGAGAACTGAGAAAAGAGACATATATAGAGATAAGAAACTTAATGGGAACACGTGAACAACAATTTATGTATTTCTTTTTCTTTTTTTTTCAAACATCAAAACAAAAAATGTTTGCAGAGGACGTCACAGGGCAAATTTACCCATCTTGTCATTTTGGTGTTCAGAAATGTGTGTAGTTAGAGATAATTCCACATTTGGGTGGTTAAATACATAAACTTTTAAATACTTTCATAACAATATTTTCAGAAAAGTTGAGGCACAACGGTCCTGGTGAATCGGTGAGCAGGATTCTTCTTCTTTCTTTACAGTCGCTGTTTGTTTCAGGCAGTGGTTGTAACTGCCTGGCACTGTCCAGTTGGGTTTGGTCTGCTTGAGTAGAGCAAGCCTGCTTAAGGTATACTAGAAGTCTGAGATATATACACAAATGTATCTGGACAGTTTCAATTTCTGTGTGACACAAGCACATTTTGATGTTTTTGTACAAGTTACAATAGTTGTATCGACCATTGTTGACTCAACAGCTCTTCCCATATTTTAAACATTGCACACAACGTCTGCAAAAACAATTGCCAGAGTCCCTGTATTGTAAGATTTCCTCACTTGCTTCCATTAACAAACCAAACTTGGGGCTGAGGGGTGTCCCTCACAAAGTAATCTTTTGCCTCACCTTTTCTTTCAAAGTCCCCCACTGCTAAATCAAGTTGTTAACCTACTTAGCGTATCATAACGTGCTTTATGCTTTACATCAACGGTTCAACGGGTCCAGGACCCCCCAAGGGGATCCACTGAAGAGCACAGGGGGATCCCCTGTCCTGTCCACCATTGTGTGATTGTTCTGTCTCCTTCTTTGTCTTTTAAGATGATGTGTGTCTGTCAATGTTTCTGCAGAGAAGGAAGCTGCTAACCATTTGCTTTGAAGAACCAATTAAATAAGAGACTAAAGCAAGTAATGGGAAGAGTTTAGCAAAAGCTAGGTGGAGAAAACACGTTTTCAAGATGCCCCTGTGAAGATAAAAATTGTAGAAAATCCGATCATACAAGTAAACTTAGTCTTAAATCAAAAATATCGTATATGGTTTAACCATTTACGTGGGAGACACCATGAATGTCTATTAATGAATAGGAAGATGTAGGCAAAATAACCAATAGAGCGGGTGACTCCTACCCACTGCTACCAACTGAGAAAAACCTTGCTCCGTAGGTTTCTCTGTGGAGAGAACCTGAGACTCCCTGGTAATGCATTTATATTTGTGAAAGCAGTAGAAAGACTAGAAGTATTCAGAGATGCAGACCTCCGCCTTTAGCCATGTGAGATTCACATGAGTCAGTACCCCCTATATTTCGAATGATCTGCATCACCAGATCCAGAATATAAATAGCTATATGATCCGGGTCAAACAATGTAAGATTTGACTGTAAAGAGGATGGCCTCTTGTGGTGTTTTATGTTTTGGACTTTGCTAGACTGAGTGCACTGAAGGAAGAGCTGATCAGAGCCCCTACAGAGCTGTGTAGGATCAGCTGATCTGTTTCTGCTGCTCAGTGCGAAGGTGTGAAGGATCTGCCGCCATTAGAGCATCATCGAGACAAAAATGACAACTACCATGGTCTCCAGTTCCTCTGAAACACCAGCATACACTCCTGTAAGACAAAGAAAAAGGCCAAATTAGAGTAAATGAAAGTCATCATCTGAGCAGCTTTCCATAAATGGGGGGAGGTCGGATCTGCTCTGGGAACAAAACGGGCACCGATGCTGGCTTACTGTTTACTAAAAATGTAAAGGTGATATGTAGGATGTGAATCGCGATATTTAATGTTGCAATGACTTGTTTTTAGCATATAACACTAACACTACCGTTAGCATACAAGCTAGTAAAGGCTCGTGGCCTTTATTAGCATTTGGCTACCCGTATGCTAGATGTGCACTATTCATTTATTGTGCATCTAACTCTGGGCTCAGACTGAGTGCAGTGCAGGTAAACAAGACCAAAATAGTCAAAACCGAGCGGTCCATACACATACACAACATTGGCGTCACTTACACTTGTCGCCGGAGGGGCAGACTTCTGGAATAAAGCTACAATTTGCACTATGCTCCTTTAAGCAAAATAAAAAAAAACAGTTGACATCTTATCATGTCTGAATGTGCAGGTTAAAACCACGGCATGAAGTTGGACTATGTCCACTGGCAATACAAAAGAAAAAAATCAAAAACCAAGCAAAAAAAAAAAAGTTTTGTTTTGAGCGATTGCTTATACTGAATTAGCATTTTCTTCATAAGAATTAGTTCAAGATCTCTGAACTGTGTTAGAAGTATAAGCGGACCCAGAGGGTTGGCAGTGGGAAGTGGTGGAAGCAAAGAGGTAGAGCATTTGATCAGAGCAGAAATGGTTAGCTGTAAGAAACTTTATGCTTAACAGTTTCTGCATTCAGCTATAAGCCACAGCAACAAATCTACAGCTCCTCAGGTCGCAAGTGTGTGTTTTGAACTTCTTTGTTAAGCCTGTTACATACTCTGTGTGAGGCCAGAACTTCCTTCTTCATGAGAATATTTCTACCACTTTCATATTCATATTATCTGTGTTATTGAGCAGAAACTGGACCCAGTAGCTAACAAAAAGTAATATATCAATATCAGAACCTTATTGATAAAATTTTATATCTTGTCTTTATTAAACTTACAAAGTCTTAAGTGTCAACTCAGAATATTTTCTGGCCAAAATAGACTACAGGAACTTACTCCAGGAAAAGTCAATGTGAGTGTAGAAAAGGAAATACATGCAGTTCCCAGAATGCAGAACTGTTTGTTAAGGTGTGGTCATAAGATTGCTCACTGTGATAAAATTCCATGATTCAGCTTGTTCTTTTTCTTTCTCCTTGTGTTTTCCTTCTCCTTATTGGTACTAAAGTAACTTAGAGGTCACACAGTAACCTCTAAGCTTTGTTTCTCACCTATATGAACATATCATAACTTACTGTAAATATACATATGAATAAAAAAGATACGATATATTTAACTGTGTAGCCACAGAATTGGCTGGTAAGTGAACAGTGCATGAAAGATATAATTAAAGTAAACCAAAGAGTGCAGACATCTGCTAAGTCACAGTTACCTGACCCACAAAGCCAAACTCCAATTCGAACCTTCTAGATCACCAGATTCAGATTATCAACATGATCCAGGTCAAACAATGTCAGGTTATAACATCTACCATGATGTCATCTTCTTCTTATAATTTTTTTTATTATTATGACTATTTAGAGATCAAATTATCCCTTTATTATCTCCCAATAATAAAGAATCCTTAAAAAAATTCTGGATCCAGACGGTGATCCGGATCACCCTCAAAATAATCACTTGTTTTTTTATTCCATCTCTGACATTTCCTGGAAATTTCATCAAAATCTGTCTGTTCCTTTTTGAGTTACAGTATGTTGCTAACAGACAGACGGACGCCACCAAAATAATACCCTACGCACCTCGGCAGAGGTATGTAGGGCATGTTAGTAAATGCTTTGCCTTCATTCATGTCTCCATCTGTTTTATTTCATTTATTTTTTTGAAAACAACAACAAAAAGAAACTGGATCACATAAACTGATGAATATGGATTTTTTTTGCAGAGTGAATTAGTTTTAACCCACTGAAAAAAGTTTTTAAAAAGTATAAACAGGGATAGTCATTGAGTCACTCTGCTTTGTCATCATCCAACAGTTGAAAATGCCCCCTCCCAAACAAGTTGACTACTAAAATGAACTGTCATGTAATGAAGTCTCAGCCAAGCTTACGTGAGTAATAACTTAACTGTCTGAGCCATGCCGGTCTGATCACTCACTTTTAACGGAAACACAAGACAAAAATTACTTAGCAGTTTCACGTCATCCGATGACAATCACCACCAGACCAGGAAACAATGTTGCATGGTAACAGGACATACAGGTCCAGCATCTTTAGCGTGACTGTTCACACATTCATTCCTCTAGATAACATCAAAAATGCATTTATGTTGTAGCGCCCTCCAGATTGGTAGATGTACATCGTTCTACTGTTTCAGTGTTGGACTTTATGTAATGTAAAGGAATGTTGTCTAATTGTATTCTAAGAGATTTTTTCTGCTTTAACCATCTTACCTCAGCCTGCTGCAGTTGCAAATGCTCTATCAATTCCAATTTATCAAATTTATATATATCTACAGCTCTTCAGGTTGCAAGTATGTGTTTTGTACTGCTGTGTTAAGCCTCTTACATATGTGACAGGGGCAGAATGGGGAGCCCCAAATACACAGAGTCCAAGGGGGAGCACTCTACAAATAAACAGTCAATGTCAGAGTCATAAAAAAAGGATAAAATTTATTAATAGGCAGAGTAGTAATAATTAAGGGGCCAGAAGAGTCCTTGGTCCTGGCCCAAAAATAAGGAGTCCCAGTCCAGCCTGGATGGTATTCAGGTAACACGTTGTGGCTCCAACAGGAGTTCCTCTTCCTCCCTCTTCTTCCACCGGTCCTCCCCTCTGACGCTGGCCAGGTGAGGGTGACCTCTCGCTGTCCCTGCTTCCAATCCAGTCAGCCGTCCAGCACGCGTGCATCCAGCATCCCGTGTGCACCTAGCGTCTCGTGTGCTGTCCTCTGGCCTCCGTCTTGCCCCCGTTTGCTCCTCTCCTTGGCTTTCTGTGAACTGCCACCGTTCCACTAATTACACACACCTGCATCTATTTGTGCCCAATCACAGGAGCAGGATTGCAATCAGGCACACAACTATCTCTCTCTCACACAGGTCACTCTGTGACACGTATTGGCGCTGCCATCTTTCTAACACATCGATCTAACAATTTAATAGATAGCGTTATGATACTGCAGAGATGATGCTGCCGCTATGCTGCTGCTTCTCACTTGGACTGGGGCTTCTTCATGCTGACCAAACAGAGCTAGCATAGAAGCATCAGTGAGCTTTTAAATGAAAACATAAGAAGATGTGCAACAGTCTGCTGTAGCAGTGTGCTTTGTTATGCTGGATGAACTGTCAAAACCTGCTCAGAGACACAACAAGAGCAAGAGACGAACAGGAAATCAAGATGCAGAGACACTGTGAAAAGCTTGAAAAACATTTGACCGTATTAGCATTTAGCTTACGTACTTTAACTAAACCCAAAGTTTGTCTCTTGGAATTTCAGTGGTCAAATTTATATCCACATATTAGCTGTCAGATTCTATGTTGGCTTTTCAAAACATATGCTGCTAGTTGTATAAAATCCAGGGATGACAAAACTTTCCAGAATTACAATCCTGCATTTAGAAATGAGACATTGCAAAGCACTTTACGTGAGATCACAAAACCGGTTCACTTACAGTAAGAGCCAACACGTGCAGGTCTTGATGTAGTTTGTGATAACAAACCAGATTAAAAAACACCCAGTAAAAGCTATTTTAGTGAGCTATTATATTATTAGTTGTTATAATCTTAGCCTACAGGTGAGCTAATGTGGCTAATTCATTGCCTCACATAAACAATTAGCATCTTGCAATTATTCGACTTTTAGGATTTTGCCCATAAGCTGTAACCAGTGAGCTAAGATGCACATTTACAGTCACCAACATTTTCAAATAAAGTCAAGTTGGTAATGAATCTGTCAATGTGCAGACTCACGGAAGTGTAGCATTACAGCAGGCTCATTGTAATCTCACTCTTTTATCTATGAAGAGCCACAATACACTGGTGCATGAACACTATTGTTTTATCAATTCTTCCGCATCGAAAAGAAAATATTATCACTGTGAACATAAGAACATCCTAATGTTTACAAAATGAGTGTTTTCTTTCTGTTTGATGAAAACTGTGATAGCGTTAACAAGCTGTAATTTAGAGAGAAGCTTTAACTTTAACAGGATTTTTGTATGAGTACAGGAGGAGCTTAGTCTACAAGAGCTGCATTAACCACCATCCGTGCAGTTTCACTCACAGACGGTACGCATCATTGCACCCTATAATGATAAGGAAACTACCTTTGGTGTCAAGTCGAAGAAAAGTCTTGAAGAATATTAATGTGTTGGTTTTTTCTCACGTGGAAAAGAAGTTGAGGTTTAGCTGACTGAGTTTGAATTATGGTTCACACAGCAGCCGTAACACACACACATACACACGCAGAGCAGAGTATCGTTTCTGAGCGAGGCAAAGCTAGAGCCAAGCTGAACAGTGAGCTGAATGCAGATGAGGACTGTGGTTTGCTTTAGATAATAGCTGTATTGATTTGTGATGGATTGCATTACAGTAAAGTGCTTGGTACAATGATAGGACTGCGAGCTGAGCAGATGCTAAAACAACAAATCCCACTCTCAACTTTAAACTGTATCTGCTTCATTAACGATAAAGACAGAGTTACAAATGGTTCTTGAATTAATATAATCAACAGATTATCAAACGGGCTGATAACATCCTGAGACCACTGACAGCACAAGATTGTATATTTAATTTTATTTAATCCAACAAAAACATTAACTAACCTCAGCCATTAAAAAGTACATTTTTAGCCAACATAGGATTGGAATCTAATCTCCTTTTTTTTGACGATTCATTTAAGGATCTTTATTATGTCTAAATTTAGCCCAGCTCATATTTAGATGAATATGTTTGTTCATCCCAGCTACCAGGAGAATGTTTGTATAGCATTAATACACAATGGGCTAGTGTGTGTGTACGCAAGGCAGAAGTGCTGTATCATTTTAACTATACAGTGGCGGAAAAAGTTTTCGGACAGCCCATTGCATTTGGTAAAAACTCTAATCTATTCCAGTCCATTTAAAACAAGAACATTTACCAAAGCACTGTACAATATAAGCAAACAACAGAAAAGAATGCATACAAAAGAATAAAAAACAATAAATATATGTTCAAATTACATGTTCAAAATAATGCATTAAGAATCACTCTTAGGTATTCAAATGCAGTTTCTGTTATACAGCCATAGCAAAAATACGCAACAAAAACTGAAAAAAAGCCATTCAAATTATTTCGTTTGAACATTTTTGAGATTTTGTACATTTTTAAGGGTGTCCGAAAATGTTTTTCCATCACTGTATATGTAAATCCCTGTGTACACATAGTTCTTTTATTATATAAGTCTCAGTCCCAGAGAAAGGACCCAAACCCGATTGCAACTCCATTTAATTATAAATTGATTGAGACCCTGTCCTAGTTTGTCATGCACACATCACAACATAATGTGCACCACAAATGGAAGCCAAGTCAAACTTAAAAACCTGTGGTCTGATAGGATGGCTTTCAGATCAGAAAGTGTCGCACTGTGCCAAAATGGCCATTATATTGTGATTTGCTAGACGTTTAGAGCTACAGCTGCGTCATTCCAAAGGGATATTATATTCCACTCAGAGACAGCGGAAAAAGAGCATCCAGACCGAGGATGGAGACGGAGGCCCAGGACAAGGTTTCTTGGAGCCTTGCTTCTGTCTGGCCACAGCAGAGACACAAGAGCGGGTTTTTATCTGTATCGCCAGTTTGGTCCACCAGTGCCTCCACTGGAGCGTCACCTGCTTTTGGCAAATCCCAGAGACCATGACATCGGCTAAACTCCTTCTTCTCCATGCCAGACCGATGCAGAGTCCGCTCCATCCTTCCCTCTCTCCTGAACAAGAGTCCGACATTCTTCAACTCCTCCTTTTGAGGCAGGACCTCATCCTCGGAGAGGACCCTCCAACCATTTCCCTCCGTTCTCATAGCTGCCATCATCATTTCTGATCAAACTATTTATTCCACAAATTATTTAACCCTTGAGTTACCCCTCAGAAAACTTACATGTATCACTCTTCAAATAGTCTCTTTTGTTGACTTTGTAGAAGGTTGGGCTTTTCAAATTTCTTACAGGATGACACTTCTTCACCAAAAGTCAGCTCCGGTGAGCAGAGTGATTGAGTTTTGAATTTTGGAAGTGGACAAAAATGTCCAGGGGGCATACGAGTGTAAAAGATGAGTCTTTGGTAAAGAAACCAGTGTCACCGAACAACAAACAAGCCGGCTGCAGATTGCCCGGGTGGCAGCGGCTGAGGCAATACACAGGGCTTATGGGGATATTGCAGCAGTCTCTGTTATGAATGCAGGAGTTTCCAATGCAGAGATTAGTTCCTCTGTGTGTATTTGTGTTTGTGTGTGTGTGCGCTCCTTCACTCTGTAATTCAAACACACTTATCAACATTTATGAGTTATTTTCACAGGATAATTTCCTGTTCCTACCCAGGTGTCTCCCCTCCCTCCTCTTCCTCTCACTCATCTGTGCTTCACACACACTTATCACCATTAATGTGTTAGATGGTTTCACAGCAAGCTGCATACATGTGTGTGAGCGTGGCGTTGCCGCACTCTGCCTTCTCTTTGTTTCCCCATAACTGCTGGAAATACTCCATTTTCTCTCAATCAGCCGTCCCTCTGCTGGGATTTGAACACCATCTCCGTCTCTCTCTCGCAGAATGGGTGCTTCAGGGTTTCTGATTCACCCAAATGTAACTTATGAATCTTTAAATAGACTCAGTCAGGATTCAGATCAGGGGCTCGGTGTGCTCTCACTTCATGGGTTTGTTTTTCAGCGTGTTTCAGATCCAAAGTATTGGGACATCATCGTCCACGCTGAGTTTTTTTTTTCTCTATAATTCATCAGTGTAATGTGTTTTGCACTGTAGCCGGAAAGCAGGAATTAAAAGTCAAACATAGAATGTGTTTAGGAAATAAAGCAAATGACCCAATTTTTATTATCAATACAAGTTAGTGACAAACAGAACAGAAGGTAGCTTTCATATGGTGAAATAAAATACATTAAAAGGGATTTATCATCTTCAGATAAAAGCCGTGTACTAATTATTTCACGGAAACTTTTCTGACTCAGGTGACTCAGTCTGCTGAATGTGTACACTCTGTTTGATGTGTGTGGATTATTGATTGCAACCATCAACATTTACCTGCAACAGGAAAATTGGATCAGACATGTCATACTGTGAACCAGGCTTTAGTTGCAGTGAAGAAACCATCCCTTTTTCTCTCCTCCATGGCTGCCACATGCTTTATCCCCCATGTAAACATTAATGCGCTGAGACCTTCTTCTTCTCATAACCTTTGCAACTCCGGGCTGGCTGCGGCTCCATGGACCTCTGACTCTGCATAACATATTCATGGCAGATCATGCTGTAAATTTGTGTATTATTAGCATGAAACTGTTTTTATTAAAGTGCATTTCTTGGCGTATTGGAGATTTTAGCGGGTCTAGATAGATAGATAGTTTGTAAAAGCTCCTCGAAAATACACAACTTGTGTGTGTTTACCTGTTAGGCAAATTTTTCTGTTTAAGACTGCAGTGATGTAAATGAAAGTTGCAGTGCAGAGACACACACACTCTTGCAGATAATCGCATATTCATAAGGAAGATAAGCTCTATAGGGTGGGATGAATTAATTGCACACAGTCGGGCTGTCGAGTCCAAACACACAAACACAGTTTGTTTTTCTCACACAGAAAAGCTGAATACGATGTTTCTGTGTCACACACCAACACAAACACACACCGTTTCTCCTTCTCGGTTCACCTCCCACATAAGTGCAGAACTATAACAGTGAAATGACTGAGTGGCTGCGAGCATCAGCTGCTGTAGTTCATGACTCGGCTTAGTGGAGAGCGAGATGAGAGACGAGAACAGAGGAGTGGGAAGGAGAGAAGAAGAAGGACGAGCTGCAGTGGAGAAGAAGAAGAAGCAAAAGAGGAAAAAGGGAAGGAAAGAAAGAACTGTGGACAAAAAGAAAACTAACAGAGGAGCCAGACGTGTCAAAGACTGATGGAATAAGAGGGGAGAAGAGACATGAAAAAGGAAGAGAGAGAAAAAAAAGGAAAATGAGAGAAAACCAGAAGGAAATGGGGAATGATGAAACAAAGTAAATTATTTCAGGATAGACTACAGCGTAAATAATGTGATAATTTAGAGAGGGGGAAAGGAGGGATTATGGAGATAAAAGGCAGGAATAAATGGGAGGAAGATGAGAAAAAACAAGGAAAGAAAAGCTAATAAAAAATAAAAGAGAAGGTTGAGGGACTGAGCGGATGAAAGAGGAGCATAAGCGAGAGGAAAGAAGGCAAGAATGTGGGTGAAATAAGAAAAGAGAAACAGCGAAATGAGGATGGCAGGAGAAGAAGGGAAGAGAAAGAAAAGGTTGAGCTGATGGAAAACAAAATGCAGGTGAAAGCATTTGGTTTTACATGACTTTGTGGGTAGAAGTAAAACTGGACGCAAACAACTCATCACCATGGTAACTCAGACAGGCAGATTGAGCGGCTCCTAACACGCCTAATTTGACATCCATCTTCTCTATTAACATTTTTCATCAATGCCAATAGTTTTTGCCCCTTGACGGATAACGTTTAAATATTAGATAAGTATTTTTAAAATTACAAATAATTTAATAACAGATTAATGTGATTATTCACCATATTTCATGAAAATACATAAATCACATGATAGTAATGTGATAAATACAATAGTAAAATGTGCAATAACCTGCATTACACCAGTAAAATATCAAAACAAAAAATCATTAACAGCAACATCATCAGGACGTGTGATAGGCTGCTGTAATCATGTGACACAGAAGGAATACACTGTAGCTTTGACCGGCTGCAGTATCCACTACGAAGTGCTACGGCCATCTCTAGACCCAAGGACAGAAGCAAGCCGATGTCAGAATGAAAGAATTTCTTTGAAATAACTTGATGCTTGTCCTTGGTGAGATGAACAAAGTATGTGAGCCAAGCTCACAAAATTCAGGATAAAGCAAATGACTTCCCGACTGACGGAGGACAACTTGGACGGACACAATGATGATGATAAAGACAGTAGACAGGAAACACAAGGATCTAAACTTAACCTGACTTAATGCAGAGCTGGCAGGGCAAACAGAAACCTGGTGGATAAAAAGTGCCTTTAAAATAAAACGGGGACTAAAAACTGTCTGGAAAATGGAAAATAAAGGAGGCAGCATAGGCTCTGGTGGTAGAGCAGGTCGTCCAATGACGGGGAGTCTTGAAAGCCACTCCCCACCCCATGTTGTTGGGTGTTTTAGTAAAACACATGTGTGGATGCTGGGTGGCGGTCGGACCGGCCTCTGGCGTGGATTGGCCGCCCAGTTTCTGTCTGAGGGCTTCCCATTGTCCAGTATGAACAAGGAGGGAAGGAGTCATGGATTCATTGCAAAGCGCTTTGGATGAAAAGTGCAATATAAATCTAATCTGATACAGAAAAAAAGGATATCCTGGCTGCACCTATAACATGCACAATACCAAGACCAAAGCCCCACACACTGATGGGAGTAGTAAGCCAGCCAGCTTTGTTCCACAGAACTTGGTTCATTTGATTGGTAGAAGCTCGGCTAACTGGATGAACCAGGTGGAACCACGGACAAGCAGTCCCCCGGACTCTGACCAGATGGATTCTTGTTATTCTCCATGTCTAAATGAGAGTTTTAATTCCTCTTTGTTTCTGAATTGAAGTTGATTTCACTTTAAAGAGGTGAAGACTGAATGTGTAAACACGTGATTCTGAAAGAAAATGTTCATTCCAATTTAAATTTAAGTAAGTGTTTGGTTTATTCCCTTTTAGTTCAGAATTGGATAATTCCTCTATCATGTAAGCCTTCATTCCGCTTTAAATAAGTCAGATCACTCTGCACATGCTCTTTTCCTCGCCCTGTTGCCATGACGACCATAATCCTTCCTGGCAGAAGCTGGACTCAAACTGAGTCCATTCATGTGCAATTGAAGTAGTATGCTAACGACTCCAGTTCAAGCTAAAATAGTTGTTATTTTGTTGTCTTCCATGTTGTAGTTGGAAAGAAAAGAAGCAGGAAGCAGAGTTTGTTCCTTTCCGGTAGATGAAAGTACGTCATTTCCGCCCCCTGTCCAATCAGAGCCCTTCCCAAACCCTGGATCTAAAGCGATATTAAGAAAACATGTTTTCTATGTTACCCTTAATTCAGAATTGTTATGTCCATGTTAACCTGAAGGGAATATCTTTATTCTGAAAAATGTAAGTCAAAATAATTAATTCCACATTAAAAAACATCATGTCACCGTAGCCACTGTGTCCTCATTCGTCTCAAAAACAACCCTGCTGCTTCAAAATGAAAGAAAAAACTCACTGTGAGGCTGGAACAAAGTGGCACAATAATGTGACTATGGCTGGTGGATTCCCAGGATCAACACATCCTTTCTAAAAATAGATAGATAAAACAAGAGAAGGAGAAAAAGCAGTTTTCCGTCCCCTCCTTCTTCGTTCTCCCCCTTGTGTTCACATCTTCCCCTCTTTTCTTGTTTCATAACTGACACAATATCACGCTTGGTTGCTTCATTCATCATTGATTCAATTCCCCCTCTCCCTCAGTTTCTCCCCTCACTTACGCAACAGCCCAACTATCTAACTTACACCACAGCCGCAAAAATACATTTCACCTCCACACAGGCTCTCACGCCATCGCTCAGATGCTGTGCATAAGGAAACTCTGTCTGCAGCCCTGACTGATGGAGAGATCGCACGCCTATAACAACCCACAGTCCTTCAGCGCTGCAATAAGAATAAATACGGCAGTCTTGAATATTTTATGCAGCATAAATATAACACCCCGCAGACAAACCTCTGTCTGTGTCATTCTCTTGATGTAGTGTCGAGCGCTGCCAATTGTTGCTTCATCAAAAATTCAATAACCACTGCTGTTACTGTGACTGTCACAGAGAGACGCCGAGAGAGGGAACAGAGGACGGAGAAGAAAGGCGAGACTCACTCTCGTCACAGAGAGTGTGACGATGGCAGAAGAGGTCTTGCGTCACATAGTTACGAATGTCAGAGACAAGGAGGGAATAAAGGGGAAGAGTGAAAAATAGAGGTGAAGTAAGACCACATCCAGAAAGATGGAAAAAACGAGACAACTTGAGGTCAGGGGTGGAGTCGCGGGGTGGCGAGGGGGGCACTGGCACCTCTGAAATCAGATTGGACACCCCAGGGTCCACCTCAGGTCAGTGGTGTAGTGGTCCCTGGAGAAGTGAGTCATTTTTTGCATGTTTCAAAAATAAAGTTGCCAGGAACACTTCGTTTTAGAAACAGTGGGCTGACTGAATGTAGTTTATTGTATTTGCTCGTCACGTAAATTCTGATACATGATCGGCAGCCCCCATAATACCAATGAGCCCACTCACCTCTTATGACGTCTTCATCTGAAATTGTACCTGCAGTTGGTTGGAGGACAAAGTGGTGTAGACCATGTCCACGGGGCAAAAGTTTAATCATAGTTATTTAAATGCAACTGCTATGTTGACTGGAAATGTGCATAACTGGTTGACGGCAACCAGGTGGATGTTAGGAGGTTAAAAAAAGATCACTCTGACTTAAAATTTTATTTTGTGTGTCATTCTATCAATCATGAATCTGAATAAGATAGACTTTATTAATCCTCAAGGGAAATTATAAAAGATGTGTACAGTCGCTTTAACTGCTGTTTATGGTTTAAGAGGAACTTTCAGCTTCATACAACCAGCTGACTGGTGCATTTTCTATGGAAACAACGTACAGAATGCAGCACACACATTCACTTTGTAAAAGGAGACCAGCATTGGACACAGTCATGCAGGAAGCGGCTCTGTGTTTGCAGACAGGAGTGCAAAGTCGGAAAATGAGGAGCCGAAACCATTTCCATTGCAAATATTACAGGCCAGTGCACCGATTTACATAGCACCAATTTGTGCACTAATTTACTTAGCATATGAGTGTGCTTCAATAGGAAATTAATTCTCATTTGCTGATGTGAACATAGAATCATGAGTGGTAGATTTGGACATTTCCGGCCTTCGTTCAGAAGACGGCCCCCCTCATGTTTTTGGATGGATAGATACAGAACGTTTTTGGTTATGAAGGGTTGCTGTTGCACCCATGTCGGCCAAACATGAAGGTTGTTCTACCATTCAGCATCTTGTAGCCAAGAAAAACAAAACAGAATATCAAAAAAACCCACCTGAAATCTCATCTCCGGACAAAAGCTCAACATGCATTAGGAGCTCCTGATTTGATGGTCTCAGCTTCAACGTCCTTAATAACTTGATTTACTTACAATTTTCCCCAAATTTTGCCTGATAAAATGGTGAACAACACAGCACAAAGTGAACATGTAAAACTAGTGGCTGATGTTTAAATAATGTGATATTTCTGCCAGAAGAAGTTTTCGTCTGTTGTTGTATAAACGTTTTCAGTTCTTTTCTGCTGTTGTTTTTTTTATTTATTTTTTTTATTTTGCTGTTTTGACACCGTCTGATTTTTCTGTCTACTGTCAGGTTATTTGAGACTCTCCAGTCTCTCTTCTGGTCCATATTTGGGCTGATAAACCTGTACGTCACCAACGTGAAGGCTCGCCATGAGTTCACTGAGTTTGTCGGGGCGACCATGTTTGGGACGTACAACATCATCTCACTGGTGGTTCTGCTCAACATGCTGATCGCCATGATGAACAACTCCTACCAACTCATTGCTGTGAGTTTCAGCGCTTCCTCTTTTCAACTTTGCTGATGTGAAAATTGAATTGTGCAAATTACAAAGTGTCTTTGGATTCAAGATAAAATCCCATCATAGTTTTCAAATGCTTAAAACTGCCTCATTGTGTTTTCATTTTAAAGTCTTTTTAATTTACATTTTCCATCGAAGTACAGATGTATTACAGAGATGTCCTGCAAGTCTTGATGTTTCTCGACTCATTGCATCTCCCTCAATTGCACATTTTCAAGCTGAGGTAAAGAATATAAATGATTAAAGTCTAACTGAATGGGTTTTTCCAAGCAACGTCATTCTTAGAGTTGGTAGAGTCCTCCCTTGTGTTTAAAAAGTGAAGCAGACCCAGGCAGTTGGAAAAGAAAACTATACAATGCCAATGGAAGGTACACACTAAACAGAATTTGCTATGGTTACCAGATAGCTGTTAGCAGTTAGGTAGCAGTCGACAACTTTACGTGTTGTTCTTATAACCGTTTATCCTCTTTCTGCGGATGTGTGTCTTTGAATCGTCACTAAAAGAAATTCATTCTTTTTCAAGTATCCATATGAGTACTCCTTTGACAATATTTGACGGAGCAGGTGTTGAGGATCCTTCCTTCATAGATTACTTTATTCTCAGCCTGATTGAGATCTGAACGTTACTGTACATTTATTTTCACCATTGAAGATTGAGCCAATCAATCTACAAACCAATACTAATACTAATACTAATACAAACCAAATACTAACCAATCTAAACACAATCTTCAGCCTAAACACTAGGCAGAAGGCGGGAGATGGGCAGTGTCAGCAATCTCACACGTTTTTTTGTTTCTCATTTTCTCTGAGATTGTGCTTTTAAAATGTATTTTCTGCCTCTTTACGTTTGTACATTAGGAACGATCTGAATTTTCTTAAAATAACGCAATTTCCATAATTCTCTCAAACCTTGGGAATGCCAGACCAATATTTATCCGTTTTCTGTCCCTTTCTTTGTCAGACAATTTTTTTGTGTTGACCGTTGTTTCTTGGAGGTAACGTTGACTCCTCGTCATCTTCGGTCGGACGCTTCCCCCGATTACCGGCATGTGTCTCTGCTATCTCGAGTGCTCGCACTGCGTCATAACGTCCTTTATGAGGATGGGGTGCGTTTGCGTCGGCATGTGCATGTGCGTGTGCGCGTGGTCGTACATGGTCATATATGGATGCGCGGCCGGCCCGCGTAGTAAACACAGAGCTGGAGATCAACACACAGAGGCGCTTTGTGACATCATGCTATAATCCGGATAAAAGTACACACCCAGTTCTTCACAAAGAGATCTTTTAATTCCTTCAGTGTGAAAACAATTAATTTTTGCTTTTAGCTTCTATAAACAAATATATATATTAGCATACAATAAATTTAATTTTCAATTTTAATTTATACAATTTACTCTGGATAAAACCTATTTCATATTATTTTGGATAACATTTTTCTTTTCTATATATTTTGTTACATATTTACTTTATTTTATATATTTGCTTTGCATTTGCTGGATCTAAAACAATCACAAATCATTTAATTACAGGTATCTGGAGCTAAAAAAAATCAGTATTTCTCATATTGATTGGAGTAACTTTGACCAAATTCATCCCGCGGGCCAGATTGGACCCTTTGGCGGGCCGGTTTTGGCCCCCGGGCCGTATGTTTGGCATCTCTGCTGTAGAGTGAGGTGTCTCCTCTTTGTCCTGCAGGACCACGCTGACATAGAGTGGAAGTTTGCCCGCACCAAGCTGTGGATGAGCTACTTCGATGAGGGCGGCACGCTGCCACCCCCGTTCAACATCATTCCCAGCCCCAAGTCCGTGTGGTACCTGCTCATGTGGCTCCACAACAAGCTGTGCAGGAGGGGCCAGCCGCCCGGGGAGGCGTCGCACAAGTGTGGAAACCTCAGAGAGTTCACAGTAAGTGCTGATAGAACGAGATAGGAACTTGCGGGACAGTTTGCTGTTTTATTTTGATGCTGCTGTTTGTTTTCAGGAGATTTCTGTGTATTTTTAATCTCCTCGGTTCAGTTAAAGCTCCGGCACTCAGTGTTCCTGTTTCATCTGATCTTAATTATCTTATTATTTATTTTGCATTTGCGTTTGAGAGTAGACGCAACCAAAGAGGAATCATAGTTTAGATTAGCTCATGCTGTCTTCAATACGAGTATAACAATTTTTTTTTTAATTTCTGCACAGCAGAAAATGATCCGACAGGACAGATCTGATATATTCATGTCCAGCCTCGCTTGTTATTTCCTTCCCCTTGATCGTTTCTGTCAGCTGTGACCTGCTTTCTGCCCTTCAGTTGCCGGAAGGAATGAGATTTTGTTTCCGTTTGTTCATGAAAATCTGAAGATGAACCTGAATTTGATGGATTGTGACACAACAAGATGCGGCTGCCAGCATCAGAGCGGTGACACTCAGTGTGATTTACAGCTCTGTCACTCTGCTGCGCTACCTCGTCTAACAGAGGAAATCATAGACGTGTTTTATCCAGTCGTGTGTAAACTGATGAGCTGCTGTGGTCATGCCCCTGTAACCAGACAGACATTTTTTTAAAAAGACATAAAATGAATTGAGACACTTTTTGTCTTCTTCCTTGAAGCTGAAAATCTCAAACATTTCTAAAAGATGCTGCTGTCATTTCCAGGTAACGAGTAAACAGAAAAAATAATTTGAATGAATATGGTAGATATTAAATGTTGATGATGATATTGGTGATTTGATGATGATGATGAAGCTCAGTCTATTAAAATGAAAATGACTGCTTGGCCAATTGTCTACCTGAACATTGTGCTCTAAACCATCTTTGAAAGGGGTGTGTTTAAATGTGTTTGTGAACTGTACACACCTGTGAAAGCAAGGTTAGTCTTTCCTACAGTGTGTGGCCACACAATTTACCCTCAGTGCTCTGAACGCTACAACTTAGTGATTCAGCACATCTCTCACTCCCAGAGGACATGCAACAACAGGAAAGTCATTACGCTGCATCCTACAGGCTGTTTAGAGTCCATTTAAAACTTTTCAGTGTATAGACGGGGTGTTTCTGAAAAGAAAAAGTGAGTGATTCATATTTCTTTTGCATCCTCAGTGAATATGAGCATGTACGCCCAGGTGTTGTGTTTCCATTGAACCCAAGTTAAACTCTGCAATCATTTGATGCAGGATTGAATGCTCGCTAAACACCTAAAAGCAGGTATTGCATAAACAGTTTCTACTCAAAGAGTCCTTTATTTAAGTTAGTTGCTCATAAAAAAATATATTAAACAATTAAACCATAAACAGCAGTTAAAGCAACTGTACACATCTTTTATAATTTCCCTTGAGGATTAATAAAGTCTATCTGATTCAGATTTGTGATTTATAGAATGGCAGACAAATAAAATGTTAAGTCAGAGATCTTTTTTTAACCTCCTAACATCAACCTGGTTGCCGTGAACCAGTTATGCATATTTCCAGTCAACATAGCAGGTGCATTTAAATAACTATGGTTAAACCTTTGCCCCGTGGACATGGTCTACACTGTTAGAAAGCTTCCAGTTCCTTTGTTACAAGATTTTCCATTTGGGTATGGAAAATAAGCGAGGATTACTAACACAGGTAGAAGTAATGTAACTCTTCTGAGCCCAGAGTTTTGGTGTTTTTGTTTTTTATACAGTTTTTTTTTTTTTTTGGCAAATAAAAACCCTAATGTGAAGACAGGCCTTAGGATAACTTGCATATTCTTGAAGCCACAGTTTCTCTCGATACTTTTGAACTTTCAGTTTCAATCATTAAGTCTGTATAAATGAAAAGTGTCTTAATAATAGAGATTCATATCTTTTATTTATAGTTTAATAGTTATTTAACTGCTTTTTGCCTAACGTTTTGTATTTTGGAATTACAAATAATTGTTGATTCAAACATCAAGGTATAATTGTCCTGCTTTGTTTCACACCCTTGTCTTTCTTTCAGTCTTTCTTCTCATTTTTTCACTTCAGTTTGCAACAATGGCTCCAACAGATGTTGACGCTCAATTTTGTATTTTTTTTCATTAGCAAAAAGCTTTGTTTGCTCCCATTATGTATGAATCATGAGTGGAAGCAACCAGAGATTGTCTCTAATCTAAGGACGTCATTCAAAAACAAACAAAACACCCAAACGAGGCCAGAATAGTGAATCATGTCTTTCATTGTCATTTTTCAGCTGGGACAGAAAAAATGAGTTAAGCTAATCTACAGTGAGGGAGATAATAGAAAACTGTACAGAATACCTGAGAGCATCACTGCGTCACAGTCCTTTTTTCCCGCTTTTTATCAACCCTTCGTTTGGCCCAGAAAAAAGTCAGATTACTTGGTGTTACACAGAAGTATACATAAAATAAGTATACTTCCTTTTTATTTTGTTTGTTTAGCTGTCTTTAGTGTTAATTTAGTGTTTTCTCTGATAGTTCTACACATCTAACAAGACATTAATGGCAAAATAGAACAAACTACTTCCCAAATGTTTGCTGAAATCCAGGAAACAGCTCACAGTCGGCCTTCATAAACAACTCCTGCTTCTACATGTCGCTCCTCCTGCAGCTACAAAGTTCTCACACAACATCAAATGTGCAGTTTCTCAATGACAGTTCAAAATGTTACAAAACCAACATTTTCCTTTCCCCTTCCACACATGCATACAACCAGCTTGCGCTTCAGTTTGTCTGCATGTAAACGGCCTACGTCTCCCTATGTGTTTGCAGCTGACGGCGTTAGCTTTCCACGTCTCACTCCTGTTCACCAGGCAACAAAATTGTGTGCAGAGGAAGGCAAGAGGCCAATTAATAGATCATTGCATCACTCTGAACATACTTCTTTTCTTCCCTCACAGTGCTCTTTCATCTGAAAATGGTTAGGGGTCTAAAATCACATTACAGTGAGAATTAATGCACATTTTTTAATTTGAGTATTGCTACAAGAATCTACATGAATCCATAACTTGATATTAATGCATTGCTATTATTTTAACATGAAAACAACAAAAAGGAAAAAACAACAGCACTTGGATATTACCACGAGTCCTTTTTTTAATTATAGAAACGCCACCATCATTCACCCGCCATTGTTTCTTCTTAATAATTGACATTAGCCAGAGGCGGCTCAGCCCCGTATGGCTGTGTGCTACGCATGAAGCCAGCCATGCTAAATAAGCAAAGTGATGACAAGTTCTGGCTTAAGTTCACACATACAGACCGTTTCATCTCTCCCTCACCAGCTCAGAGGCATATCAGCACTGGAGCAACTTCAGCACCCCCACTCCCCTCTCCCCAGCATGCCACCAGTGTACTTTCCTACATGACTGCGGTGCCAAGCAGACGTTTGTGTTGCAAGTTGTCTGATGCTGTTAAAGCACGCCTGTTGCCTGTCCTCTGAAAAAATTGGATAAACTAAATTTTCCAGTGAAGAAAATAATGAAAGGTAGTTGCTTTACTTCCCCAAGAGCCAAAGTTCTTATTTTGTCTCAGCTATAGATCATACATCTAAAGATATTCTTTTTAAATGACTATAAATCTGTGTAGAGAAGCATACATGAAGCATTAATTATGTTTGTCCTTATTGTGGTGGCTCGTTTGAAGTTAATTACAGGTTAAACTTCTGTTGTGGCACTTTGCATTTTAACAGCAGAGGCAGAAGTGGTTCATATCAAACACAGTGAAAACCAGTAAATCTGCCCGGGCAGCACATCTATGAGAAGGCGAGGTCGGTTAGCGGACGTGCAGCATGAAAGGGGAGGACGTAATGAAAACCGAAGCAAGAAGACAGAAGCAGTTTCCTGTTTGAAAATAAATAAATGAAAAACTACAATCACTAGCCTCCTGAGCAGCCACAGAAATATGCCTCTGGATTTTCCATTGGCCACATTTAATGTTTTCCAGGACACTTTAGATGCTACCAAGCTGAAATGAAAAATCGATCAGATCGAACTAATCGGCAGAGTTGCTGCATTTTCAGAAATATAGCAGCTGCTAAAATATGATTTTTTTTCCCTTGTTTCCCTGTTGTTTCTCTATTAGGAAATGCAATAACTGGGATTTTTTGGCTGTTTTCCAACATTAAATGGGGGAACGAGAACTTGTAAGTGCTGACCAACAAATTTACCGGTAATCAAATTACATAGAGCCGGATAAAATCTGTTGCTCTGGCTCATTGCCAATCGTATATGAAGCTGCTCCCTGTGAGAGCCGATGAAAGAGGGCCTTAAAGGAGCGGCAATGCGGTTTTACAGGGAAACAGTCAGGCATCACGTGGACGGCCGTCAGCCTCAGAACATCGGCAGATAAACACGTCCTGATAAACACGTTTAACAGTCCAGTCATCTGGAGAGAAGACCGCGAGCCAGCAGCGCACAGTGATAAGACTTTTTCACACTTTCTCTCTCTCACACACACACACACAAACACACACACACACACACAGAGTGCAGCTGGCATGTTCACCTCAGCTGAAGTCAGCTGAGTTATATAAGCAACCAGCCCACATAGGTTCACAGAGCCACACAGCTCTGCAGAGATCTGATCAAGGGAGTGAGCAAGCTTGTGTGTATACAAGTGTGTGTGTGTGTGTGTGTGTGTGTGCACGGTTAGAGAGTGAGCAGTGTGAGATATTCAAATGTACGATTGCTCTGAAGAGAGAGGAAGATATTTCGAGGAAGATGTGGGGAGGATGGTTGCAGGTTTGTGTGCGTGTGTGTGTGTGTGTGTTGATAGATATGTGTCAGTTTTGTGAAAGCAGAGAGACGGGGAGGAAGACCAGAGTGTGAAAGCCTGAATGTTGAGCTGGAAATTAAATGAAAATGTGTGGAAAAAAAGACACAAACTAGGAAATGATGACAGCTTTTTGGGGTCAGACGCTCATGTCTCAGTCTGTGGACCCTTCCTGCCTGTCTTAATGACCCTTTTATGCTCAAGGTCTTTAAATGAATGCCACTAGTGCACAAATGTTCCTTTCAAATAAAGGCTGCTTAGCCTGAACACAACAAGGACCAGCTGCCATTTTTTGAGGAATGATGCTGACAAGTGCAGCCACATGCTCAGATATGGAAAGAAAGGCGAACTGATGGGCCTTCAGGTGAGATGGATTACTCCCATCCTCTGTCTTAGACCATCACTGCTTGTTATGAAGACTCTTAAAAGAACACAAAGTTGTGTGTTATGATCTCTACGGACAGTTTATTTTGTAATGTGGCACAGTTTTTGAAATTTTTAGTGTACCAAACTTAGCGTTCCAGACTAGCTTGCTGTTATGATAGTGGAACAGCAGAGACTGTGTCCAAACCCCAAATTAAATCTATTTGATGGGCTTAAATTTAATTGGAAAAGTGACCCAAAAGCTGTTAAATTCCAGGGTGTTGGAAATTCCTCATTATTTCTGCATCAATTAAGCAGAAGTGGTGCATTTTTATATGGAAGCTCTTGCTGTAAACCCTAAAAACGAGCAGTCTGAAGGAGATTTTGATACAATAGAATATTTTTTAGCAGGGAAGAAAATGAACTTCCTGTATGAACAGCAGTAAATTACTGCAGGATGTTTTCTACTCATAAGAAAAAATTTTCCTATAGGTGTAATTTGGTGTTGTAGATCTCTGATGATCTTAAAGCTCTCTGTTCACCTGATTGAGCTGCATTGGTTGTTGTTTTCCTTCCTTTCAGCAGAAACAGTCACATTATGTGGTGATATTCCGCTAAAAGTCTGAAATGTAAATGTAGGACCTAACCTTGCTTTCCGAAGTGTTATATATCCATTTCTAGTGGTTGGAAATGATTAACTGAAGTTCATTACACAGCTCTTGGAGTCGGAGGATCCAAGCTGCAAGAGTGTCATTCTGTCAGCTAAAAGCAATTTGTTACCCTTTCGCGTTTTGTTTCAGCTGGCTACTTTGAGAGAAGGCTGTGGACTTGTTTAATTTTGGAGTGACCTCTGTGTGAAATATCAGCCTGCCTGAGAAGAATAATGAGCAGGCAGAAAGAGGAATGAAATCATGCAAAGAAAGGAAAGGAGATGAGGACTGGACCAAAAAGGGAAGCAGAAATGTGTCTTTCATGTTACATCTTCTCTTCTTTTCTTCTTTGCAGGAGCGCCATGCTGACAGCCTCATACAGAATCAGCATTATCAGGTCAGTAACCCTAACCCTAACCCTAATATGCAACCACCTTCATTTCTGTTTCTTAGAAATTCAAATTCTGTTATCTTTTTTTCTGTGAAAAGAGTAAAAACTCCAGATCCACAAACATTATCAATGAATCCTGGTCCCACTTCATCATAAAAGAGGGTTTATTTCAGCAAATCAGGGGATTTTATTCCACAGAAACATCCATTTAGATGTCGTGTAACAGTGACAATTTACTGTTTGTTGCAGGTTAAATATAAATGCAGAATATCCTGTCGACATCTCTATTTATACTCTAGCATCAGGTACATTTATAGATGCTAAATAATCTGAAATAACAGACTCTGAAAAGAGAGATTTTTTCATCTTGCTTAGATTCAGTCCGATTGTTGGTGTTTTCAATTTGTGTCCGGTTTGTTTTGAGCTTGTCCACGCAGCATCTTTGGAAACGGTCAGCTTGATGTGCTGTGCTGAACTAATTTCAAATCTGCTCTGTGCCGATTGGAGCTTGGTGAACATAAAGCGCCCTTCATGCCTGAGCATTGCTCTTTATTGTGGTTTTTGCAGTGTTACATGTTTATGCTGAACCTGTAGGGAGAAAAGAAATGAACGGACAGTGTGAGGAGAAGAAAGTGGGACATCGAGAAGAGAAGAAAATTGAAAATAACATACAACAGATAGAAAGCAAGAGCAGCAACTGTTCAGCCGAAGAAGAGCTCCGGGTTTTCTTATCATCACGGCCAGCTCATACTGCGTGTCTCAGGGCCTTTGCACATGGCGTGCTCGGGCCCATTTTCTCCATGTGAATGCAAACAGGTCAGGCCCAGGCGCGGCACGGGTGGCCCAGATCGGGAGGTAGTCCAGGACCCGGGCCACCCGTGCTCGAGCACGGATGGATGGCTTGTGAACGCAATCCGGGCTGTGCCGGACGTGACATGTGGGCTACAAGCGGAACTGATCAAAGCAACATCCGACCCTACCGGCAGGTTTAGCATTAGAAACACTGTTAGCTTCATTGTAAACAAACGTGGCGATCGCGAGCGCAAAGAAATTACTGTGGAGTGATTTAAAACGGCCGAACCGTAAAATATGACTGTCTGGCTTGCATCCATAGTGGAGAAAAAAATACTAAGTAACAAGACGAGTTCGCTTTGTTATTGGTATACTGTGCTGAAGACGTAAGGCTTTGCTTTTTCCTCGGTTGTTAGCTATCAGCTAAGTTTCCTCAACACTGTCACCTAGTGTTCTGGCGCCGACATTACCAAGCGTGCCCGAGCCTGGTTCAAGCACTGGCATGTGAACACAACTCAGGAGTAATCGATCCCGAGCACGCCATGTGAAAAGGCCCTAAATCTCTTTTGTGTCTTTTCATTTTATTTGGAGAACTCTGCACTCCTCACAGCCATGATTTACAACTAATGGCTAAATGAGACAGACATTAGATTTGAGGGGAACTCAGAAACACCAATGCATATAAATGACAGTGATCTTCGTCATGGGGAAGCTGTTGAGCATAGCAAAGTATTTAGGAAAAACACTACACAGTTGGATTTGCAAATCTGTGTTCATTTCGAATATGTTTAATGATTACACTTTTTCCAATGAACATTGAGACATACTGCTTATAAGAAAAGTATGAGTACTAAACAATAATCATATATCAGCCAGCGTTGTACATCATCTGGCAGTAAGTTGTTCCTCTTAAGAAAGATCTGGAAACTAAATGTGACAGTGCAAGCCTCATTTAAGCTCGAGTGTTGTATACCAAAGAAGAAAAAGAAGTGCCAGTGTGTGATAATACTTGTATGTGTACTTCGCCCACCACAGTGCTCATTCACAATTGTCTGAGACCACCTACACACCTCTATATAGGCTTCACCCAAGCATGAAATTCTTTGTTGGTCTCACTGCTCCATTTTCCTTTGGGTTCAGCTTCCCTATTACTTACTTCTATTTCCCAAATAGATTCCTTGTCTTTCTCTTTGAAATTGATTTAATCAGTTTCTCTGTTCTTTCTTTTTTAGGATGGAGAAAAGTATATTTAGCAACAGGTCCTCCAAATTGAAACAGGCATGTAGCTCCCTATTCAAGTACCCATACAAGCAGTTAAAAAGAGAAATGCTACCATGAATCTCTCCATTCTGCAACAAGTGTTTTACAAAATCCTCGTAAGAAGACAGGAGGGGGTGTTTGGTGTATTTACATATAGTGCTTCTAACCATGCAGCATCAACCATGGACTGCATATACCAGACCAACATGACAACTTTTAAGGACTCACCATATAACTTTCAAACCTTAACACTGCACTCCTGACTTTTTTCACACACTAGAAAGTGGTTTTCAAAACACTAACCATGAATGTGCACAGCGGCTATTTCAGCAAAGAAACACTAGAATACATCACGGTTGAAGAAAGGAAAAGGAGAGAAAGTGACAAAACGAGTAGATTTTGACAGGAGTCCACATAGAACAGATTATTACCGTCTGGAGATTGATCAGAGTACAGGTAAGAGGCAAGATGGTTGTTAAATCATCCATTGTTAGGGGGCTAACTGGGTAAAGCCTCAACCCTCATAAGCATAGTCAACAAAGAAATTTTTTTTCATGACCGCTGCAGTTGTCACATTATGAGGCTAATTTTATGTAAAATGACCTGATGTACAGATATAGCACCATAGAGGCCAACCATGAATTTACTGCTAACAGTACTTTCTACAAATAACACAAAAATGAACGTAGACCAAGCCTATTCTCCTCTGTATTTCCTTCTCTCAGGCCTTGCCTTTCAGGAGAAAAATTTGTGGCATTGAAGCAAACACAACAGAAACTATTCACATATTTACATTGTTTTTTTTTATTTACAGTAATATATGCTGCAGCTTGTTTTTGATACCACTGTGCATCCAAAACATCTTCTCAGCTTTAATCCAGCAATAGTAGACTTATTTGTGTTCTTTTCAGACAGACCTAAAATTTTTGTCACTTAATGAGCTTTGGCTGCTCTTTATTGGACGATATTGTCATTGTAAGCTATCTAGTTTGTCAAGGGCTTGACAGGAAGTGTCATTATCATAATTTCTAGTCTCTTAGCAAGAGTAGTGGTACTGATCTTTGTTTGATTATGAAAATAAGGTAAATAATCATGTTATCACCTCATTGGAGATTGTAAACGTCCTGGATGGATAGATACGTCAAAAACGGCAGATCACGTAAAGGGTAGGTATAGATCACAATGTACCCCAGAGTTACACACAACCGGTCCTAAGAAATTTCTGACAGTAGTTGTAGTGGTCCAGGTCATTTGCGATCAAGCACAATTTTATGGGTTAAAGCAATATCATTACTTGGTAAGATATTGTGATGTGGAATAAAATACATCCATTCTACACCACTGTGACATTCACTTTTATATATTTTATTACTTTTTGTTTGAATTGCACATTATAAAAAAAATGGCTTTGCCTTCAGTGATTGTTGCTGTGACAGGCACTTATACAGTAGGTTGTGTAATCTTTTAACGTAATTGCTGCTTCGTTCTTTCTAAATGATTAAAGAACCTATGCAGATGTTACTGAGAGGAGAACAGCCTCAGATTTGGACAGAATTTACCTCCCACTTTACTTCAGAGTGGCTGACATTCATTCTATTTCCATCTCTCAGCTCCCGCTGAGTTTTGTCATGGTGCCTGTCAAGAGTTCACAAATGTTAAGCTACATTTCAGACAGGCAGCAACTGACCAGGTAACTGTTTCCATGGACTACATTTATAAAAACACTATTATTTTGTGAAAGGATTACATAAAACCAATTAAACAGATCATTTTTGCGAATGTTTTTTTTTTTTTTTTCAATTTGACTTCCCAGCTATCATTTGTTTGGTTTATGAATAAATTCACCAGATATTCTCAATCTGTCTGATTAACTCTAGCTTACTAACCAGTGTTGTATTTCAAAAATAGATTTAAAAAGATCACACCAAAAAACATGTGTGGTACGAGTAACGACATTCAGGAGTCTTTCATGTGCTGTGAACATCCGTATGTTTGAATATCTGTAAATACAGAAAAGAGCAAAGACCATTTGGATTACACCCTGTCTCTTCTTCATCTTTTAACTTCTCCCCTGTCACAGTTCCTGTCACTGTTTTATCCTCCATTCTTTGCAAACCTTTTCCAAATATAAACCACCTCTTCAACATTTCACCCACAGAATCTGCTTCTTGATTTGATGAACCCTAACTCATTCACACCATGACTTTCATGCAGCCTGTTCCCTGTTCCCCCCAACCCCCTTTAAACCATTTACCAACAGTGTTGGCTGCCTTTTTTGCCTTCATGGTTATTTCTTCCTTTTCTTTCTCACCCCATATTATAATCTTAGTGAGCAAATGTTATTTTGACCATACACAGCCTCATGATAAACAAAGGATATTTTTGGTTGTACAAGTTGGTTGGGCTGGGGAAACAAAATTTTGTTTGTCTCAAACAATAATGATCCAAGTAAGGTTGCCCCCTCCATAACTGAGCTTTTGGGGGAAAACAGAAAAAAACACTAGTTACTTTGTTCATCCAGCATTAGCTCGATAAGGTCAATCAAAGAGTTGAGAGGGCTCACAGAGAGTTGAGTGGAAGACAGATAACAACTTCAGACAAGGACAGGAGGGATGAAGAAGGGATGAGAGGTTAAGCGACATTATCGGACAGTAAAAAGCGGAGGAGAGTGAGATGACTAGAAGGGACGAGAGCCAGATGAAAGCAAAGGAGTTAAAGGAGGGGTTGGAGTCTGAGTGGTACAGTGACAGAGGAAGGCACGGTGAGAGGTGGAGAGAAGGTCGCGAGGTTTGTTGTTTGCGAAATGCATCCTCTCGTTGCTCGCTTTAATGCAAGAGCTCAGCCACTTACTGAGCTGCTGGAGTAGAGGACAGAGAGAGAACCAAGTAATTATGATTTCAGGACATACTGTATGGTTGCAAATGTAGATTCCCAACCTTTGCAAAAGCAACTCCATCACACTAGACAATGTGGGCCTAACAGAGCAGAACTAAAAGATAATGCCAAACTAAGTATTAATTCCTTAATTACCGCATTACATAGGAGTTGAAAAGAGCAGCTTTTTTGTTTACAGCTTCTTCTCTGGATGCTAAAATTTGGACTACTGTGCAGAAGTAAAAAAACAGTTGCACTTAAAAAAATTATTAGTACTTGACAAAACATCATAGTCCAGATGGACTCTAAACAGTCCACCTATTCATGCTGTATCCTACTCCTTGATTTCTTGCCTAATTTGTTCTCTCAAATGTAAGTTGCTTTGGATAGAAGCATCTCCTAATAACAGCAGTAGAAGGAGCAGGGAAATCTGATACCCAAGTGCCTTAATAGAAAGGGTATCCCACCAGAATTGGTCTCAAAACACAGACCAGTCTTTTCCTCTAAACTTTCCAAAACAGCAACATACTGAGTGCATGTGATAAAGTTAAAATAACATGTTGCTTTTTCTAAAATTGCAACTTGAAGTCACTAAAAATGTTGCACTTTAGGTACAACAATAAAGATGTGTTAGATAAGAATGGCAACATACACATAAAAAGCAGAAACATTTGACAACTTTCTGCATTCTGCATTAAAAAGTGGTCATCATAAACCGCTGTAGTCCTGTATTGAACAACTTTATATGATTGCCTTCCTCTTTTAAATGATCCAATAGAAAATCATGAAATTTGCATTTAATATTGCTACATTTGCGCACTGCTCTAATCATCATAAAAACAGCTAACTTGTTTTATTATCATAAATATTATTATCGTAAATATTTTATTTACATCAGCTTCCAATGACTTTATTACAGAAATGTGGAAAAAATTGCAAGTAATATGTTTTTTTTAATATATATTAGTTTTATCACATAGAGCTACGAAAAGTGTCACTGCTGTCACACTAAACATTCCTCAAACCCCAGGTATCCAAGGAATCAAGTACAACGGTGAATGAGCTGAATTTTACAATACATGTTTGATCTGAAATGCAACTTTATATAACTGTGCAGCAAGTGAATTTCACTTCTCATAAAAACCAAAGAAACTTTTAGAATACTCAATTCATGCTTTGGTTATGCTGGTTAGTTTTCTGGCTCAGTGTTTATCCCTGACTTTATGTTCAGATATAGCATTTGACTAGGACTACCTGTAGATCAGTGTGACATGACAGCTTTATCACTGTAGAAACAATAAAAGAGAGAAACTGAGATATATTTATCTAAGCAGAAGGAAAAAAAGTTGTCGTAACTACATATAAAAAACCTTCCTAGTGAACTTTTAATACAACCTGCCAAAGACGAAAATAGAATTTCATTGAAATCTGCAACCATCTCAGTATGATTTAGCATCAAAGGTACCTGTTGTCATTGTTTCACCATTGTAGAGAAGTTGAAATGAGGGGAACCATTTAGAAAATACACACAGAGAAAACATTGAGAGATTTGTGCAACAGCTGATTTTCTTCCAACAACAGAAAGTGCTCTGAGTCATACACAACTTGCTTTTCCCTTACTTGGTAACAATACCGTGCTGCATGAGCTCAGTTTCTACTGACAAAGCACTGTTAATTATGTTGACAAATGAGGGCGAGAGCAGGAACTATTAGTTTAAACACACAGTGAACGCGTAAGCTGTGCAAGACGCCTACTGGCCTCACGGAAAAAGCTGGGATGACCTGATGCAGATGTCTTTCTTTATCTTGAATATTTTCAGCCATGAAGAAAAAACCTGAACATGCATGGAATCATGTCAAGACAAAATAAAAGCAAAGAACGAAAGATGTTATATTTTGTCGTTTGCTCCCCTCTTTCTAGAACCAGCAACCCCCTCTGGCTCGAACTCCAACGGGGGCTTGAACCAGCGACCTTCTTGCTGTGAAGCTGGTATGTTTAAAACAATTTCCTGCATAGCAGTGTGTGCATCAGAGAACCCTGTATCAATGTTCTCCATAATGTTTACACACGTGGTTTGGAGGTTTGCACAGTGTCTAACACAATGTCATCACAATTATATTTTCTTGAACATGTTGAATATGCGATCAAGAAGTCAATTACAGAAGGAGAACAACAATTAATCCATCTCCTACTGTTTGTTCACAGGGAGCGGTCTTAAGAGGCAGCTTCTGAGGGCTTTTCTCCAACTGTAAACCATACAGATACTGTCCTATATACTGTAAATCCATACTATGTCCTGTTTTAATAGTAAATCATTTACGTAGTAATGGTAAAGAGTTTGATTTTAAAGAGAAAGAGACACCATGTCAAAGACATCATGCATAAACATAGATGAAAAAACCTCTCACAAAACCTTTCTACAAGGGCAAAGCACCCCTATGTCAGATGAAAAGTGCTTCTTAGAAAGTTTTCCACTGTGGTAAGGATGGGGAATTATAGAAAGCAGGATGAGAGGCTCTTGATGTCAATTTCTCAGGTGAACGTTCAGCTACGAAAATCTCAAAACCTTTTCCTTTGCGTATCTCTGAATGTGTTTGCGAGGGCATACATACACACACATTAAAGGAGGCATTGATTAGGCGTGATAAAATTAAAGCCGAGCTCTTTGTTTGGAATCGATTGAACAAGCTGACTCACTCCTCTCCCTTTCTCTCATCTACAGAAAAGCAAAACAGAGAATTAGTCAGAAATAATGTTTCTTTTGAGCCTGACAGATCAGGGAAGCTGGAAAAAAAGGGAAACATATACTCACACAAACAAGCACACATGTGAAAACACAGGGTATACACAAGTAAACATACACACAGAAATGAGAAGACATTATTCATACACAACAGCCCATTAACTAAGCTTGAAAAAAATGCATGCTGACATAGTTGCAGCAGCCAAGTTCACCCAAACTGTAGTGAACACGCTCTGGTGCACAGAAGCAGCACGCATACACATACACTCATGTGAAGAGAGAAAGGTTGACACATTTGTTGAGATACGCTCGTGCACACACACACAGCAGGTTTTGACAGGATTGCGCCCACACAGCCAAAACACAGACATGCAGATAGGCAAGCTGCAAAGACAGAGACTGATGGGGGTGAGAAGAAGAAGAAGAAGAGTTAAAGAGAAAGAACACAAAGGAAAGAAATAGGAAGCAGGTGGGGGAGATTGAAGGGGCAATGGTGGGGAGATGAAGGAAATAAAGCAAAAGAGTGACAGCAATAACAAAAGAGAATAGAGATGTGGTAGATGAGTGATGAAATGATGAAAGGGACTTCCTCTGAAATACACAGCCACAGTGACTCAAATACTATCCAATTATAGCACATTGCTAGCACAACAAACACACAGCATCAATCTAATATGTGAATAAAAATATGCATACATGGATCCATTTCTGGTATGTACACGTTCATTTAAATCCAAACATTCCTTTAAATCCGACTTCCTGTCAACATGTCCAAAAGTTCCAGGTAATATAGCAAAGCAAGTCACTAGTAAGTATCCCATCACCACACATTCATGTCTGCATGGTTTCTTCTTCTAGCATCTTCTTCAACATCGCACCGCATCTTTGACTCAAGGAAGAGATTATGATCTGGAAAACAGCAATATATGTAAAACTATATGGCAATATGGCACGCCATGATCATTTACGGTTATATTTCCTCACAATAAAAGGACTAGAACACATAAATTGTTCGAAGCCAGCAAATGACTTTCTCAGCTCTGTCGCTACCTCTGCTCCATTCTTCACTGCAAATATCTCAGTCATTTACACCAGTGGTGTGCACTTGGGCATTTTAATCTACCCAGCTTCCACCCCCATGAATCTCCACTGTTGGCTCGGATTGGAACTTTTCTGATGAAGGGAAATGTGTAAGGCTCAAGCGACAAACAGCTTTTTATTTCAAGAGATTTGTGTAATGTTCAGCGTATGAAAAATGACTGGTTTTGCCAAAGGTTTTGGGTCTCAAAACAAGCAAGGTGAGAGGTATGAACGTCAGTATACCATTCTTAAGTGATGCTTTTTTCATAATGTAATCTCAAACACTATTTTACTTCTTATCCTACATAGACGTTTATATTCTCTATGTTTTAAAAACTGTCATTATAAATCACACCAGTGAGTTCTGCCCAAAATAAATCTATATATTTTGAGAAAGCAGTTTACAAGCATCACAATCACCTTCTGACCACCTCCACTCCCATAGGTGATCCAAACCATGAAGAACTAATGCAGTATTTGTGTATTTCAGTGCAACACTGCAGCTCTGGATGGGTTAAGGTGAGAACGTTTCATGTCATAACCAAAAACAGCGCATTTTCAATGTGATATTGAGGATGCATTCACACAAGCATTTCTGCACTGAAACTTAGTTTGTTTGGTCAGAAATTCCAGAAACCAAACTCTGATGCGCATCAACAAAAGCTAATACTGGTTCCCCTGCAAACCTTGGTCTAAATTTACTTCACATGATACAAATGCAAAAAGTGGGCTACAGCCTGTGTGGTGAAGAAAATGTTGCCCAGTATTAATCAATACATTAGCAACGTATTTTATTCATCGTTTGTCTCATCTTCATTTTGGTAACTTTTGATGCGGGGCCCCTTGAGGGAACATGTGATTCAAAAGATTTAGTTCGTTAGACAAAAAATTGGCTGAACGTTTAAACCTCCAACTGAACCAAGTCTCTAGTTGACCATAGTCTACCAGGCTATTATTCTGTATATTTCAAGCCACGGAATCCACAATCATTACTGTCATCGTCTGAGCAAATGGTCTGCTGGCCGTCCAATCCTTGTGCCTCCTCCGCTATTTAACTTTACAGCCGACATCCACTTTATGCTGCTGTGGTAACTTGCCAACTCAGTGGTTCTGTCTTCTTTCTTTTAATCAGTTCATTTTTGAGCTGGGGTCATTATAATGCATTTTCTTTTCTTGGTGTGTTTTGGGTTTCACTTATCAGATGATTTTTCCTTAACCAGCTGATTCTGGTCTTGTAATGTTTAATCACCATTTCTCTAAGATGAGCTGGGATTGTAACACAGCTCTCACTGAATTAGAATTCATGAATAAGTAACCAATCAACTAATAATGAAAATATGTTTAACATTACCAGTTTTTTATTCTTTTTTATTTTATTGCTTTCCACTAGGAACTATGTGTATACAGTGAAATGAAAAACTGTTTTAAATTTTAACCATGAACTCCTCAGTGTTCCCTTGGCGACTCTTTTTAAATACATCTGAGCCCTCACATTTCCTCAGCGAACCTTTGAGACACATTTGCTCCATTTGAACTTCCAGAGGAACAGCCCCACTCCTCCTCCTTTCCAGTCTGGAAAAACGAGCTTTTAAAGTGCATCGCTAAAGCAAAGCTCACATTGCTTTTAGCAAAGTGCATTAAGATGTAGTATTATTACAAAAAACAGTTGTGCTTCTGGCTTGTGCTTCGTGTCTGTTCCTATTTGTTAACTGTTTATTGTTTTAGCTTCTCCACAAATGCATATTCTGTTAGGAGCATTCAGTGCTTTCCGTCCTTCCACATATGGAACCAGACTCTTACATATTTCTCCATGTTTCTTTGTTAATGTAAAGGAGTCTTCAACTGAGGAGCTCTTTTTAAAAATCCATGTTGCTGTGGTTGAAGCTGGCTCTGCGCCTCCCCATTCTTCCTCTCACTCTCTGCTTTCGTGCACTCACACGATATGAGGTCCAGGCACTCCTCCCAGAGCTGATGTAATGTATGGCTGGGATAAAGAGGGCAGAAGTCACATGTGAATTTATCATATTTGGGCTCATCATGTGAGCTCTTTTGCACTTCAATACATATTTTTCTGTTTTGTGGTTTTTAGTTGCATGTAAATTAGCATATACATGACGCCTAATTAAATATTTCATTACATGCACACCAGACTACATTGAAGTGCCTGATGGTCACTGTGGAAGTCCTTTACATGAATCCTTAATGTGTATTTTTCAAAGATGTAGCTGCAGAGACTAGCTTTTATATTTTAAAAAGAAATCCTTGTATCTTTTAGGGAACTGAATGTTACTGAATAGCTTGCATGATTTCTGACAACTGAGATGAAGCTAAATTACTTTCCCAAGCGCTATCTCTGAGGAATAAAACCAAAGTGCAGCAGGAGTTGAGCGGTATGTGGCAAAAAATTGGGATTAGTCAGTTTGTGATGAAAAGGCACATTTTTTAAAATAAGCATTCTATCTTAGGAGTTCATTTTTTCTAAATATTACCAATCTGAGTTCAATATTCTTTCATGCACAGAGAAATCTGATGCGATTGACTCTTTGGGGTAGCATCTTGTTCTGTCCTTCCCCTGCTGTCAGAATAGGCTGAGCCCTGTCTGACTCATCTGTGATGTTGTTCTGCTGCGCCAGCTGAGACATCCATCCAAACAGACAGACTGACAAACTCCAACACAGAGGCACACCAAGACATGGAGTGATTCAGACTGAAAAAACTTTTAAAAAATAAAAAAAAAATTTAAAAAAAGGAAATGTCTGTGTAAAGTCCTCCAACCAACACACACGAGTAAGCGCACATGGATGTGCATGCAATGCAGACTGGCAACATTATAATTCATAAAATGTAAAGTAAAAGGTTTTCTTATGAGAATTTTGTGTCCATTTTGTTGTCATTTATGCTTAAAAGAAAACTGTTTTATCTAATAGTGAAGTAAAAGTCTGACCAATAGGTTTAGAAATAAATAAATTTGTTTATTTTGTTTTAAAGGAAAAGGAAATCTGTTTCTGTTTCATGTCGAGATTTTAACTTGCAGTTTTTCACTTGAGAGTTAAAGATTGAACTAGTCGTCATCACTGTCAACTTCTGACATTATTACGTTGCAATAGTCAATAGCCTCACATTGTGAGAGGAGCATTTATGATAACAAGCGGCAGCAGCTGAATCAAATTAGAAAAATAAGAAAAAGAACTGCAGGTACTGCATATCACTATCTGCAATGAGATTCTGTCACTTAGAAACTCAACTTCAAAGCTACTGTCATTTAGTCAGCACTCTGCAGTGCAAAACCATAAATATCTTGGACATATCTTGTTTATAAAGTGCTAAAAAGACTTGTGCCCCCACCATTATGCACCTTCATTTTAAAAATGGCAGAATCACCAGGGCACTTACAAGAGGAGATTGCAATGTTATCAAACAGAAAAAGCAAATTTCTGTGAAATGGGTCGGTCATTCAGAAGCACACAATCGTGGAACAAACTACTGGTAATCATAAAACCACCAACCAAAACCAAGAGCACACCAATGAACCCACCACATGTAGCACCGAAGATTGTTTTTCCCATTTTGTGTTTGTAGTGTTATTTCATGTTATTGTTTTTGGGCCCATCATTATACCTTACATTTTGAAAGATGATAGCTATATTCAGCACCTCGGACAGCACCTCATATAAAGCAACCCTTATTCCTCTGGTATTGATAAACACACACCCATATAATGTTTCTACATGTGACTTCCCATTTTTTAGTTATCTAGCCATGTTATGTTGTTATATGCTACTGTCCATCTGTTATGACAGTGTATGTTACTGTTCTTATGGCGCGTTCAGACCAAAAGCAGCAAGACGCTCTCGCTGCTCAAAGTTGGACGCTGGATGCTCGTAAATCAGACGCTTGACATTTTAGATCAAAACGGTCTTGACGCTCCAAAC
>JAVQJG010039169.1:0-13815 GCA_036024015.1 Craterocephalus amniculus | reverse complement strand
AGCCCTCCTCAGCCAGAATCAGACGCCCCCTCTGGCTCCTGACCAACTTGGGATTTGAACCCGCGGCCTTCTCACTGTGAGGCCGCAGTGCTAACCACTACACCACCGTGCAGCCCCAGATGAGATGTTTTTCTTAAAATATCTAAACGTATAAAACCTTGCCCATTTCTGTTTCTCCACTGACGTAATGGTCCTGATGCTACTGACAGCAACACAAACCCAAGGTCTGGTCAGTACAGCCCTGCTCTTAACATTTAGGAATAAACCTTTAGTGATGTTCGAAACTCCCTTTTATCCAAATATACTTAGACTCAGACAGTTCTATCAAAACCTCATCAATGAAGATTAAAGAGCTGTTTCCATCCTTTCTGCTCATTTTCAATAACTGCAGCCAGATCAGGGAGCGAGTTTTCTCTCTGCTGCTGCAGCTTTCTGCTTCCACCCTGCTTGCTGGGTACAAAACAAAAGTCACAGCATGGTATGAACATCTTTGTATATAAAATGTTTATTCTTAAAGTTTCATCACAGCATGAGTGCTGTGTGAGAGAAACAAGACGCATTCTGTTGTGTCTAACTTTCTCATAAAGTAAATATAGCCTAAGATCACAGCACAGATGGCATCTTTAACTTATATGAGTGATTTTGGCAGATGGTGTGATATTAAAAGGCTTTGTGTTTGTCACGAGAAGCCGCTCATGATGATTGGATGCCACTTTCTCACTCGTAATGGAAATGGACACATAGCAGACATCACACATGCTCAGCTGTGATGGATAATTAGGACACAAAAGTCCTGAATAGATGCATTCAACATGAGCATGTTGCAGGCTGGACATTTTAACAGCTGCATCCTGTCTAAATTTTCAAAAGGGTCTGAGAAAAATAAAGGAGTAAGAAATCAGTTTTCAAAAAATATTGCAACTTGCACACATGTCATATTACCTCGAGTCACCTTGTGTCAAAGCATGCGTCCTACATGTAAAACAGATGCTAGGAGCATGTGGCAGCCATGATAATGTACGCACAAGGATGCGTCACTAACAGAGAGTCACCAAGGCAGACTTAAAGCTAGTGTGGAAAACTGTTCCATGAACATTTTTTTACTACATTGCTTAAAAATATGCCCTAAAGGGACTTAAGGCGACTTTATAAAATCTGAGTCAGTCTTGCCGCGACAGACGCTTTGGGCAGCCATCAGCGAAGCGGCATGGAAGCATGCACAAACAGTTTACAGACTGTCCGGTCTTTTTTTTTTATTTAACTCACGAGATACGGCTAATAAAGTCTTCTTTTTCTTTGTGGTGGCACTTTTATGTGGGCTTAGAGTGGATGCAGGTTGTTTGCTGGCTCCAGAAGCATCCATAAGTATCCCTTCAGTGTTTGAATCCGAGTCCGCGACGACCATTGTCTTCCTGTTCAAGAGCTGTCGGCAACGTGCATACAGCGTCAATTTACGCCACATCCCCACGACTGCGCCGGAAATTCAGACGCCAAACTCAGCGCATTATGTCACACAGCCTGATCAAGGCAACAGACAGATGGGTGGCCTCGTTATTTGGGGTTTTTAACGCTTGATGATCCATTAGCATTAAATAAATTGGAAATGCATGTGTAGTTTCTCACAAATATTGCCTTAAGTCCCTTTCAATTGCAGCCAATAAATAAATGTTCCAACAAAAATTAAATATTAGTCACCTGGGGAATGGACAGGTCTGACAAAACATCATCCAATCACTTTATTCGTCCTGTTCTAAAAGACTGGATCGTGATTTGTCTATTAAACTCAACCGTCATTTGAACCCGCTCTGCATGTTTTCCCTCTTCGTCAATGAATCGCAAGCTCTCAGAAGCTTGGAGCACTTGTAAACAAAGGCGAGAGCCAGAGCTCAGCTAGCTACATTAGCTAGCATACTATACTGGGCCAGTGTGGCACAGAGGGTGTGTGTACCAAAGTGTAAAAGAAAAGCTGTTTTGGAGAAGCTGCTGCAAAGAAAAAAGCTGAAGAAGAGAGCATTGTGCATTGAGGGTTTAAAATAAAGCAACAGAAAGGCCTGCAAAGTGATGGTAATATTTCTACTTCCCATGTTTGAGGGCATCTAACATGGGAAAATTAAAGAGAGTGCAGAGTTCCACTGTATAAAGGATATCACAGAGAAATAGGATTAAGTGGTTAACCCCCTAATTTTCTTCATCAGGAGAACCGGGGTACCTTGGTTGTCACAACACCCCTCCTGCTTGCCCAGATTGACCTTCGCTGGCTGGGCAGAGCTCATGCTCTGCTGAAAAAGCTGCAGCCAGAACTTTTTCCCTGAAAAAAGGCAACATAGTATGTCTTTATGACATTTGGAGACAACAATCTGCTCAGCACTTGTAAACCTGGAAGCTGGTTCCACAGAAAAGGACCGAACACAGCATCCACATGTCGTCAGCTTTTTCTGCCATTTTGGGGGAACCTGGTTACTGTTTACATCTCAGATTTCTCACTACTTACCTGTGTTAAAAACAACCACGATAAATTCATAGGAAAAGGTGAAGAGTTGTTATGATGGGTAAAAAAACGAATAACTTAGTGTAGATTGCTACAGTCTGGTGAATGAAGTTCAGGTTTAGAAGTATTGTCATTTGTTTCAGTCTCAGATGTCAGTGTTCATACCTCACGTTTGCTGGAAGTCCAGACACCTGGTCTACTGATTATTAAAGGAATACTTCACCCTCAGAATGATTTGCCTTCATTTTCTATTCACCCTCATGCTGATTAACACTCTGGAACACTTTTCTTATATTTATCATGCAGCTGGAGATTTGGGGAGGTTTTCATTCTGCATAGATTCATTTAAAGCCTCTACATATATACTTTGTTCTTGCTCTTGAGGGTCCCAGAACAAATTGACATTTTGTTCTCGACGGACGTGAATGAGGACACTTTTTGCCACATCGAGCTGGCCATGATGTGGTGTTGATGAAAAGTATAAAGTAAGTAGATGACAAGAAGAAACCAACTTCTCTTTTCTCTCTTTTACCTTTTGTTTGAATGAGCCAGATTGATGTTATTTCTTCTACATTTTTCCTGTTTAGCTTTCCTCCAAAGAGTAGTGCAAAGAAGAAAAACTTAACACCGCACAGCCAATCAGTGCTGGCTCACAGCTCAGATGCAATCACAGACAGTTTTAATGTAAGAACTTGCCTATTGGAGCCCTCACTCATACAGTATACCTCACTCACATACTGCCCATTTTATTATAATAATTTATTTATAATTAAATATGAACAAATCACACGAAACGGGGCCCTATGACCTTGTGGGCCCAGGGGTGACCGCCTCCTTGCTCTCACTATGGCTCCGCTACAGGGGTGATGTATTCCTTTAAATGTTCATGCAGCCATTTTACATACAGATAGATCAGGGTTTCTTTCAATTCAGTTCAATTCAGCTTTATTTGTATAGCGCCAATTCATAACAAGTCATCTCAAGGCGCTTCACTGACAATCAGTTTAAGTAATCTGATTGTCATACATTCATATACATACATACTAGCAAATTAATGACAAATAGCCGATGTAAGGAAACCAACAGACTGCATCGAAAAGAGTCTTCAATTGATCTCCTTCTGAGCAAGCTCCAGGCGACAGTGGGGAGAAAAACTCCCTTTTAACAGGAAGGCAAAACCTCCAGCAGAACCCGGCTCAGGGAGGGCGGCCATCTGCCTCGACCGGTTGGGAGAAAGGGTGAACGTGGACGGAGATAGTGAGAGCCCAAAGTGAGGATAGAAAAAGAGTGTAGAAATAGTTTGTAGAAAGAGAGTGGAGAAAGAGAGGACTGAAAGAGAGGGTTGGTGGAGAGGAGAGAAAAACTGTGTAGAAAGAGAGTGGAGAACGGGGTGAGAGGCCAAGCGTGTAAAAAGAGGAGTGTAGGAAGAGATATATGTATCTCTCTTTATACGTTCTAGAAGGAGAGATACAATCATGACATTTCATCCACTGAGATCTGCTGAGAGCGGAGAAAATATGTTAATGATGGCAGTATTGTCATATGTTTCTACATGACAGATGAGGATTAAAAGTGTCATGAGACGTCCCTCAGCAGCCTATGGCAACATAACTAAGGGATAGCTAGCCACCCCTAACTATAGGATTTATCAAAAAGGAAGGTTTCAAGTCTGATCTTAAAGGTAGAGAGTGTGTCTGCCTCACGAACCAAAGCTGGGAGCTGCTTCGATAAGAGAGGGGTCTGAAGGCTCTGCCTCCCAGTCGACTCTTAGAGACTCTGGGAACCACCAGTAGACATGCAGTCTGAGAGCAAAGTGTTCTCTTTGGAACATAAGGAACTATGAGATCTGTGATAGAAAATGGAGCTCGGTTGTGGAGAGCTTTATATGTGAGAAGAAGGATTTTAAACTCTATCCTGGATTTAACAGGAAGCCAATGAAGAGAAGCTAGAACTGGAGAAATATGATTTCTCCTGCTGGTTCTCATCAGCTGCAGCATTCTGGATCAGCTGGAGACTTTTCAGCACATATTTAGGACAGCCCACCAGTAAGGAATTAAAATAATCTAGTCTCGAAATGACAAAGGCATGGAATAGTTTTTTCTACATCACTCTGAGACAAGATGTCTCTAATTTTGGCAATAGTACACGTGACTTAGACATTAAATATCATGGACATTTGGGCTGATGGTGTTAGACAGGGTATGCATTTGTGTTAAAGGGCATCTTCTCTGGGGATTTTAATTTATTCAGTTTTGTCACACAAGTTCGACATCAGTGTACTAATTTGAAAATTACCGGCTCTCTGCTTACTTAGGTTTACTCAATGGAGTCAGGTACCATGGTAAAAGTCTTGAGGTAACAGTTAGGACCGTAAAGTGTAAAAAGATTTCCCCAACTCAGGGTTAAGATACTCAAATTTTCAACATAACCTGCTTTGTGGAAGAGGCCCCTGTGACATCTGATGTGAACAAACAGGAGACAGCAGGTTTATAAAAATAAGAAGTTTTCTGTCTGCCAGTGGCCTTCTGGACCTCTGCTGCAGTGGTTTGTGTGTTGAACTTGGAGAATGACCCTGTTTCCACTGCAGTAATAGTTCCTGTAGTAATTGCCAGGTTGATTTTTCCAAGAAAGGCCCTCCATTCCAGCATCCACCTACATTTCAGCACATGGTGTTGAACAGGGTTGTAATTATTTTGAATTTGTGTTTGCACATGTTTGATTTGATTTGGTTTGATGTGGCAAGAGGGAGAAACCCTGTGATTTGTCATTTTGAAATGACAGCTGAGGCTAAGTCTTAACCTCAACGAGACAATTGCTCTTCTGTTTTTTCGTCCCTCGCTTTGGTTTGAGAAAGTCTGAGATGGAAAGAAAATTACTTCTTGGTCTTATATTTTACTGGTTAAAACTATTTGCAGAACTTTTTGGGATTTGCTAACATTAGATGAGATGAAACACATGTTCACAATGCAAACAAAAACAAAAAGCTGAGTGAAAGAAATTTGACAAGGTCATCATTTATTCCACATTCAACTTTGTTCATAAACAAAAACTTCAACAAAAGTGTGTTTAGTTGCTTTACTTTTAGTCTTTATTTTTACGATAATCTTGAACTAATGACGGCAATCATCAAACTCCCCTTCTCCCCGCAGGTGCTGTATGATGGGAAATGGCATCAGCTGAAAGTCCTGGTGAGGCCTCGAAAGATCATCAGCTTCCTCGATGATCAGCTGATCCAGGAAGTCAAGTTGGAACCCATGCAGCCTATTTACATCAATGGAAAGACACAGGTTGCTAAGAAGAAGGGAACAGATGTCACTGTGCCTGTGAGTGGTGATATCTAAACATTTTTTCAGCCATTTTGATCACTCGGACCACATGCATAAAAAACAACTAATTATTTAGATCAGTCTGTTGCAAGGGAAATCAGTACCGTCTCTGTAATTCACGGCCATTTCTGGTCAAATTGGAATTTTTTACATATTTTTTTGCATTTTATCTTGAAAGAACTTCTCAATGAGCTTTTTTAATTGTGGTTGCTGTCATCTAATGTTCTGCATACCTAGTAATGGCTTACCACTAGCAGGCTATTTTTGTGAAAAAGACACAGGATTTGTTTACACAGAACGATAAATCTACTCTGTGCATGTGCGTTCATACATGTTTTCATGCACATGTGTGTGTGCGCGGACGTGTGTATGAGTGTTTTGCGTGCATACATGTGGCGAAAATTACGTTATTATTATTATTGTTATAGTATTATTATATTGGAATTTCTTTCTTTCTGCTGTGACACAAAAAATAAAGATGCACCAAAACACATTTCTATACTATTTTTTAACACTCCAGGGCTCTGATAATACAGCACAAATTTTTTTTATTTTGCATTAATCATGTTAATTTAAACGCAATTTTCAGTTTTTGGAAGTTGGAGCATTGTGTAGGCAAAGTGGAATTTAAAGGGTTAAAATTTTGAAACTGATTGATTTTTAGCTATTGATAGTTAGGCCTGAAGTCAGTGATGACAACCATTAAAGAAAATGGCAACTTTTCATTTTAAGATAATATTTACAGGCCATTAACTGACAGTGGACAGTTTGTGCCCTTAAGAAGCTTAACGTAACTTTTTCTTAGGGAGCTATGACAGTCAAATGCCCATCCCTAGTCAGATGAAAAAGGTGTTTAAAGGGTTAAAATCTTTAAAAATATTGTTCATTTATGAATTATGGAAGTCATTTATTTGTTTTTATATCAGGTTTTCGTCTCTTTTTTGACGTTTTTGGACCCAGATGGTAGTGAATCTGACAGCCGAACGTAAACAACGATCCTTGTTTAATATTTTTTTATGATAATCTGGATTCTGGTTCCTCTCTGCAGATTTTGGACCTGAACCGGCTTTACTCCAACGAGGTCCACGCCATGGCAAACACCTACGGGATCGAAGTCGCTCTCAAAGTCATAGAGAAAGAAATCAAAGACGTCTTTGGAGTCTACGGTACACAAACACACCGACAGACACAAAGTCCGACATCGAGTCTGATCCAGGGCCTGGACCATCTCATACATCTTCAACTTCGCTTTGCACGTTTCTCTTTCTACACTGGAATTGCTTTTATTTAATTCAAATATTAGCACTTACTTGCACTTTTATTTTAGTTTAAACATTTTGAAAGTACAGCTGTGAATGTTGTTTTTACAAATGCTGTTAAATCCGATGTGAGCTTTACGTTTTAGTCACAAATAACTTCAGTTATCGCATATTTTCCTTCTTCTTTTCGGGGACCAGAACAGATGTTGCACAGTGATCTAGGGCTGGGTTTAAAGAATCGATTAATCGATTTAAATAGATTCAAGAATAAAAAATCAATAATCGATTCATAAAATGCCAAAATCGATTTTTTTATAATTAATTTTTTTAAATTATTTTTATTTTTAATTAAAAAAAAAAAAACAAAGCTTAGTTTTTATTTGGCCTTTTTTTCTGTAGTGTTTCTGTTAACACTATATTCTGTTTAACATGTAACACTGGTTATTTTCACAAATACATGTTACAGTTATCTGTGTGACATGCAAGTGCTTCTGGACATTTTTTATGAAAATATGAATATTAAATGTATATAAAATACACACTGTTGAAAGGTTGCTTCAGCGTTTCATAAATTTTGCCATCTACAAGTGTGGCAAATATTCAAGAAATATTTATGTGACATGAATATCTAAAAATGTATCGAAATGAATCGGATCGGATCGATTGAGGAAATTAGGAGTGATACCAGCCCTACAGTGAACGTGATGTTTTTAGACGTTATCGAGCAAATTACATCAAAGTAGTATTAACAACTTTTAAAGTGACAAAAAGAATCGGATCGGATCGACATTGGCTAATCCTCGAGGCTTCGGTATTGAAAAAGTGGTATCGAGCCATCCCTAATTTTAACCCATCTGTTACCATGGTAACTGACTCTGTAAAGTAAACCTGCCCGTCCAGCAGCGGCATGGTTTAAAAAAAAAATACTAAAAAAAAAAATGTTTTTATTTAAAGGTTCGTTACTGTATTTCCTAACATAAAAGAAGGTTTTTTACTAGCAAGGAAATGCTCGGAGTAAAAAATGCAAACACAGAGTCTTATAAGAGGAATGCTCACAATGCTTCACAACAGAGCTACTCAGCAGAAACACACAATCACAGAAACGGTGAGAATCAGCCAAGCAACTTCTCTTGCTTTTAATCTTTTAAATGATTTTGTGTTTAAATGATTTTACTGTAATTCTTCTTTTATGCTTTTAAAGTTTTATGTAAAGCACTTTGAACTGTCTTGTACCTGAAAATGTGCTGAACAGATAAACTTGCCTTGCCAAACACGGCAACAGTCAGCACTCCTCCTCTGAGCTTAATTAATTAGTTTGGTGACCTGGCAGGATTAAAAATCCTGATTCCTAGCATACTTCTCTATATTGAAAAGTAATACTGAAAGTAAATACTGAAAAGCTTCACCAAGAAGGGGCTGGTTGTTGTGGTTCCCGCTCTGAGTAAAGTTGCCTGAAGGAACCGGTTTCTGGTTTCTGTCTGCAGGCATCGAGGTGGACCCCAGGCATCTGTCGCTGGTGGCCGACTACATGTGCTTCGAAGGGGTCTACAAGCCGCTGAACCGCCACGCCATCACGTCCAACTCCTCTCCTCTGCAGCAGATGACCTTTGAGACCAGCTACAAGTTCCTGAAACAGGCCACCATGCTGGGTGAGTGCACGTTTCCCACCCCTGCTTGTTTTCTGCTACCATCATCAGCGCTGCAGCCTCTGTCGATCTCTGGGGCTTCATCTGGTTTTATTTTCTGTGCCAGGGTCCCGTGATCCGCTGTTGTCGCCGTCCGCCTGCCTGGTGGTGGGGAAGGTGGTGAGAGGAGGAACGGGGCTGTTCGAGCTGAAGCAGCCTCTGCAGTAGGCCTGCCTGCACGAAAAACCACAAACTGCTTTCTGAAAGCGTACAGAGTTTACCGTCGTGGAGGAAGAAAAACGAGACGGTCTAAGACATGAAACCCACACTGCACTGAAGTGTAACGTTTTCTGTCTGTGTTTAATAAGAGAAATAAAAATCCACCGGCCTCCACATCTGCACCATGATCCACCGCTGATGTGCTGGAACCGGAGATTCTCATCGTGTCCGTATGTTGGATCATCACACCAGGAATAAAGTCCCTCCTGGAGTTCTGATTTAAGTGGAGGATGTATATAATTTATCAATTTTATTTGTTGTTTAACTCCTTGACCCCTTAAATTTGCAATAAACCACTTCTGGCTTTTATGATTTTATTTATTAATTAGTTCCATTTATTTGTTAAAGTTTTAGTTTTTATTTTATTCTGGATTTACCCCTCCTTCTTATTGGTGTTTATTATTTATTTAGGAAATTGTAAACAGCCCTCGGCATAAAGGGGTTAAACACACAACGTGAGTGGAGTTATCTGCTCAATCTGAAATAAAATAGCTCAACAAAAATAATAGTAACCTTTTCCAGTACAAATAAATGATGGTTTAGTTTGCATCTTTATAGTTACATAACTCATTAATGTTGTCCAACATCCATTTTTCTGGCCTTCCCTATAACAGCCCCTGCATGAGATGGTAATATAAATTATGGGAATCATAGTTACTCAAGCCGGGCATGGGCTCATCAATACTCTGATAACAATCGTCAAAATATTCCATTTAATTAGTTTTTCTTTGTGAAAGCCATCCCTTGTACTTTTGCCTTCAATGTGACATGACTGTGTTAGATCACATGTAGTCACAGTGTTTTCTGTGTTATTCAGTAACTGGTTTGATACTGGCTCTTTTTTTTTTTTAAGTTTATTTTTCATTTTTTATCAGAAATAATTCAAGAAATTGAAAGATTTTTCTACTTTAAGTGGAAAATATTTTGCCTTTTTTTATTCACTGTTTTATTTTAATTTTGCTAGCATAAATGTTACGCATATTTTTATTCAAATCACTTCCATATTTTTTAAGAATGAAATTTTTCTATTTATTTATTTGGTTAATTTACTATTTTATAGTTGTTTTTACAATTTATTTATTGTTACGGATTTATTTAATATTTATTTGTCTTGGTATCCCAAATCAATTTTTATTAGTTTTATAATTTAAATCAAAGTTACTAGTATAGATTAACGCTAAAGACGGTAACATGAACGTGTTTTTAGAGGTTTAGGAATTTATTTTTAGATCTTTGTAGGTTTTTACTGGCAAACATGAAAGGACCGGAAGTGGTGGCGCGTGAAGCCTCTCCTGATTGGCTGTCCTCCCCTAGTTTCCTTGGAGGCTGAGGGAGGAATGAACGCAGATGAACAGCCAAGCGGAGGGAGCGGTTCAGGTTTTATCCGTACTTACGCCAAAAACGTTGATCATGGAGAGTTTTAGGAAAACATGGAGCGGTGAGTAGACGAAGCACCACGAGTTTTAATAAAAATTTTGCCCGTTTTATGTGTTTTTGTAGCCGCGGTTCTGCGGCAGGGCTGCCCTCTCGCGCCAGTTTACGCTAAACAAATAAGTAGCGGTTTTATGGCGAAGCTGGCCTCTCATTTCTGTGGGAAAATGAATTTATTCCGGTGTTTAGCTTTGTGGAAAACAGCCTGAGGTATTAAGTTTAAAACCCGGCGCAGTCAGCTGAGCTGCTTTGGAGATAACAGACCGCATTAATGGGAAATGTGATCCGGACGGCTCGCTGGTCAGATGGTACATTTACTGATTTATTTTCTTTATCGGGTGAAAAAGATCCGGAATAAACGTTATTTTCCACTTCCAAACACCCTGAAATGTTTTGGTTTTGTTACCGAGCAACCGTGTTATTTTTCTTTAATTAACTAAATGAGCCCGGGGCTTTTGTAATGAACCACTTTTGGTTAAAAAGCGACATTACTTTATAAGTTGAATTTCTAACCCTTCCTGGCTTACAGAGCCTTGTTCTGGTGGAATAAAACATCTTTTTAACCTAAGAGACGCTGGACAACTTTTTCCTTTTGCAGCCTATATGATAAATGCTCTTTTAATATGGAATATTTCTGTGATTTTATGGCATTTTTAATGTCCGTTCGTGCATTTAATCGGTGAAGAAGAATTCATAGTTTGTTTAATCGCATCTAATTTATTTCCTGTCGACATGTCGATGGTGTTGGAAAGGAAATTCATGCGCTCATAAAACATTAACACAACAAATAACATCATTTAAAAATATATATAACGTTTAAGTGTTATGTTTTCACCTGTTAATGGAAATATGATGGAAACCTGGTCCTGTCCATATTATGAAGTACATACAATTAGTAACACTTTATTATAAATGAGCAACTCTGGATTTTCTCTCCTAATAGGTTTTGACAAACTTGAAACGACCACTTTAAAGTATGGTGCTTTATCAAAGTGTTTGGATGAGCTTAATGCACAGTTTCTCTGTAAGTAATGTCAGATATTATCGTAGTAATTAATTTCTGTTCCCATTATCACGGCCAGTTCCTTCTGTAGTGGCTGTAACCTGTAAAAACAATGCTTCGCTCCGTTCAGAAACACATCAAAATGTGCCAAAATATTCGTGGATTTAGATGATTGAACTCATCCACAGTAAGGAATAAACACGTTTTTACACTTATTTTTAACTCTCATGGATGTCAGTAATGATGAAAGTTCATGCAGAGCCACAACTTCCAGCCGGGATGGAGTCCTGTTCCTCATCCAGCTCCGATCAGCCCGGAGCGTCCAGGAGGATCAGCTGATCCCACGATGTTCAGCTTTTTCAGGTCAGAGTTACGTCTCTGATTCTGGATTTCGCCACTGGTCCCAGATTTATTCAGCATGTCTGCATCTGGGACCGAGTTTCACAACTAGCGTGAAGAAACAGGACGATTTTTATTGTTTCTGGACTACAGGGTCCAAATGAACCGTCTGAGTTTACTGTTATTGACCATAAATGTCTATTTAATCATTTGCAGTTTCTTTTGTCGTTCGTTCCTCCCAGCTCAACTAATTTTGCTGCATCATCTTTTACACTTTTACACCCCGTAAATGTGACTAATCAGACTTCCCAACCCTGCGTAATACAGCGGCATGTGTAGTTATAATTTATTATCAGATCAATTCAGCTGCACAGAAATAAAAACCGACGCAAAAACCAGCAAGTTGTGTTTTCTCTGGTTGTGGTTTCAGGTTCTACATTAAGGTTTTCAGATGGTTACATTTAGTTTTCCTTCCCCGTGCTGAGAAACTTCTGCAACAAAGACGTGTGTGTGTGTGTGTGTGTTACCGGTTAGAGCCAGTTTAGCCAAAACGATCAGTCATCGTGTTGAACCAGGTGCTGAACATAAAAGCAGTTTTTTATCCCACCACTGGCCGTCTGTTTGCCCCGTTAGTTTTCCACGTCGCCTGGTGCCTGAATGAGGCTTGTAAATAACTGTGTGTCTCTCCAGGACAAGATTCCTGAGGGCCAGAAAGCTCCGGGCTTCAGCAGAGAGACCAGAGGGGCCCCCAGGATCCGAGGACAACATGAGGCTCCTTGCACGCTGGACGGCTCAGAGGTGGATGCATCCTGCTACATTTTGTTTATTTTGCTTCTAAATATCATTTTTCAGTAAACCAAACGACGTATCAGAAGCTCAGCGAGCCACGAGGGCAGAGGGTTTCTGCTGAGTCAGCTCAGACGGGTTTTATGAAAAGATAAACAACCTACAACAGCTTCTGACCGCCCCCGGCCGACCGTGACAGCTAGACCCGACTTTGACCCAACCGTGTCCACAGAAGTTACATCATTTATTCAGCAGATCACGAGTCCTCTCAGATATCTGGCCGTTTTCCACGACACACACGTCAGGCGTGCCGACCGGCTCCAAGCGGTCGCGCATGCATGACTGCTGGGTCAGGGCAGCTTTTTATTAGACGCTGCATGCATGGCGTTACACGATGACCTGCAGCAGACTTGGATGCAAGCGGTGTCGCGTGGAAAAACCCCGGAGGACATGGGTGTGGAGTCTTTGTGTGTCTTCGTTTCGTTTTGTGTGTGCGGAGCTTTATTTATACAGCCACGTCTACTGCGAGAAGAACGAGCTGCGGCGCCAGAAACCCTGAAAAGTAATGCCTCGGGTCCAAACAGAAACCTCCGCCCACAAACATGGAGCTGCAGTTCTCCCCTCCTCCACTAGGGGCAGCGCAAAACCATTTTAGCTTTAAAAGCTCAGCTTTACCTTCATGACACCTGTGGGGGGAGGGAAACATTCGGACTCATTCCTTTAGATGTTATTTCATCCTAAAATTAGTCATGATTAGGGGCGTGTCCTTTTGATTGACAGGTGCCAGATATCCGGCAAAACGAGGCCAAGAGCAGCACAACCGCGGTTAATCTCCGCTAACAGCGCCTTAGCTTCCTCCGCTAGCTCCGGTTTAGCTTTGTTAGCTCGTAGCTCAGAGTCTGATGGGCAGGGTTCTTGCAGGGTCTTAAAAAGTCTAAAAATGTCTTAAATTTAGAATTTTTAATTTAAGGCCTTAAAATGTTTTAAAAACGACAAGATTTTCGTCCAATGTCTTAAATTTCATCTTGTCAGGTCTTTAATTTTCATTAATTTTTATTGCCGAGAAGCATTGGCCCCATCAAATGAGAGTAAAATGAAGTAATCAGAAGGACTGAGACGAATGTAGGGTGAGGTTGTATATAATACAGTTTGGTAAAGTATGGTTAAAGGAACTATACCTGATATTATTTTAATCTTTCTAAGAAAAATGGTTTTCTACGTGGTATAGTATGTGGTAAAAGGGGTAATTTCATTACAATTAATGACTCATTGATTGCGC
>JAVQJG010039163.1:0-18112 GCA_036024015.1 Craterocephalus amniculus | reverse complement strand
GTTGCCATTTTTCTGACTTGTGTAGCCTATTTTTAAGTTAAAGTTTTGTTTAAATAAAGTAAACAATGTAGAGCGAGTCAGACAGGAGTTAATGTACTTTCTTGTTTTGCACTTTAGTCCGTCCAAACAACTCAGCAGTTGGCGGCCGAGTTTCCCACAGAATGTAGGCTCCTGAATGCTGCTCGAAGCAGAGACGTCTGTTACCTTTGCATGAGGAGCAACTGGCAAGATGTCATGTTGTGGACATGTACCGCCCAAAGTCATCCGTAAATTAGCGGGTCAACCCGGGTCTGGCGTTCACACCGCATGCCGATCGGAGCCGAGCCTTTCACATCGCCACCAAAAGCCCATTGAACGCGGGTTTAAACGGGTTTTTTGACCAGTGTGAAAGGGGTAAAATAGATATGTTGGGCTGGTGAAGCAAAGTCTGTGGGAATCTGTCCTCAAACGTTGCCTGAGTAAAACCCTACATATTAGGAGACATAGTTCCCTAAAAACACATAAAAACTTAATATCATAAGTGGATATTCAGCTGCAGCCAGCAGCAAAAATCCCAGCAATTGTGTAAAAATCTGAGCGTCCACCCAGATGTTTCTCTGCGGAGTTCTGCTGACCAGACAGCATTAATCGCTCTCCTCAATCAGAGTAATGACTCCTCTATTTGACCTGGCTTGATTTCTGCAGCCGTGCACACCCTGCTATCTGGTTACCACGGCGGCACACCTTCCTCCCGGCTTCAAACACAACACAGGAGCGGAAGCAGACGGGACGATGGAGCCGGTCTGACCCCCGCTGACCTCTGACCTCCACTTCTCCTCGCGTTTTTAATTATCCGGAAACGGGGGACGCTTGCATGCGTGCACGCATATTTTCTTTTTCATCTGTACTTAATGTGGATCAGTTTCGTACCTTCATGTGTGCTCATTTGTCACACATGAAGGGGGCGCAGTGATTTATCGGGACCTGGCGATCGATCATTCCATCACTTCAGTGAAATGTCTAACGGCTGTTTTATGGATCGGCATGAAGTTGGGTACAAATAGTGGCTCTGTGGGGATTTCTGAATGCTTAAGAGGTTTTGTTTTTGTATGTGAAATGTGTCTGGATCCACACGGAGGAGCAGCACAAACTGTTCTCTGCTCAGGTCCTCAGAGGCCGCATCATTCCCCAGCAGCCGCAAATGTCCTTTGTCTTTAGAATAAATTAGCAAATGTTTGCATCCTTTCAGCACTAACTAAAATGCCAAAAAGTGAAATTCTTTTAGTGTTATAACAAAGCACCAAAGCGACAACAAATCTGTCAGACTGATTACTTTAAATGCTGGGAGGACAGGCGCACTGGCCTTTTCCAGATTTGAATGGAAGCTCTGATTTATAAGACCTTACCTCATCTTCTTCCCAGTGAATCATCCTCCTCCTCCCCCTCCTCCTGCAGCTCCATTCCAAAGATGATGACCTTTTTCTCATTAAGTCGTGCCTTCGCGAGTATCTGGGAGGGCTGTTTGTTTCCAGTGTTGCACACTCCGTGTAGAAACTGAATCTGTGCGCAGCATTTATTAACAGGAGGAGGAGATTCATGTCAGTAAACAAGCTTCATCTCCCACAGATTAAAAACTGAATCTTGCACAGGTGCTAAACCTACACTTCCAGTGATAATAAATAAGGACTGGAGCGTAGCAAATGTGTACAGGATGTTAGGCTAAACAGACATTTTGTATGTAAGATCGATATTGTGGATATTTTTTATGTGATTTGCTAAAAAGCTAATGGTTCAAGTGAAGGTTGTCACAAAATCTGATTTACATGTCCAGGGTGACACCAACTGTGGTTAACCAGCAATGCAATTCCACCTCCCTTTAGCTTCCTGCTGAGTTGTTTATTATGGTCTGCATGGACCAGAAAATCCATTATGATGGATGTTGTTGTGATATCTATTAAAAACTTAGGAAAATCATTGTTATTGGTATAAATTTAGCATTTGAATTTATCTCAAAATAGTAAAAAAGAGCTCTTTTAGGCAAAATTCATTGTTTTGAGTTTGAAATCATATTGATTTATGACATTCTTTAAACATCTGAATTATCGTCAGGGCAGATAATATAACAAAACATTAGTGGATTTCTTTCAGGAAAGAGATAATATAAACAGTGGCAACATTACTATAGGACAAGTTCTTTAATAGCTGAGGCTGGTCTGTGGGTGAGAAGCTTTTCTCAGCTGTGTGATGTGTCTGAAACTGTATTATTCTGCCATTTTCCTCCTCTTGCAATAGTGCGTGACTTGGAGAGTCCAGAAATCTTTTCAGCGATCCAGAAATATGACAACCCACACAGGCTGTGACTGTTAGACAGGAGTTGGTTATTGACAAATGGATGATTAATATGTTGGGGTGTTGTCCTGGCTGAATGTCTTTCTACTGACTGATCTATGCTTGGTCTGTGTACTTTGTTCTCTGTAACAGTAACTGTAACTGGGAGTATCAAAAGCATTTCCTACCAAAGAAAATGAATCCTCAGACGTGGTTGGTGGGCATTGTCTGGAGCAAAAACATCGTTTTGGGTCGTGACAGAGACCTGGATGTCGGCGGGGTTCTCTTCTGGAAGAGACGGGGATGAGGTGAAGCTGGCGATGCCGTGGCTTCGAGTGTGTCGAGCTGTGAATATGAAGCCGGGTGTTGCTGAGAAAGTGCATGCCTGCTACGCCAGACTGCTCGAGGTGAAGACTGTGTCAAAACTTTCATCCGCTGCTGCCTCTTTTGTCAGATCCAGCTCAGACGAGTAGTCTAGAATCAGAGATGCAGCCACCGCCAACGTTCCTGCCAAAACAATTTTAAAGCTGTTGTCACTTTTTAATTTTCCAGCTGGCTCACCGAAAAGCTGAGCTCTTTATAACATTTCACGGACGCTTTCACATCGGGACGATGAGCCATCGTATAAGTCAGCATCACTATTGGTCTGTTAGTAATTCTGGTTTACAAAGCCAGAAAAATAAACTGAATCCCAATGTTGGAATTTTAATTAAATTTTCATGGAGAAGACCCAGCATTAAAGCAGTTTTTGACATTAAGGAGGCTTCTTTCAGACATGCGCTGCTTCGCTTGGATCTGATGGCAGCTGAAGGTATCATGTCGTAGTACCTCTCTGGCGCTTTCTGTAATGTTTTGTATATTTTTTCCGAATAGATCGGTACGCATAACACAACAAGCAGCAGCCATGTTGGTGTTGGAATTAATTAGGCTTCTGATAGACTTCTCTCAGCAGCCAAACTTATTTGTCTTAATAAATGAGTAAATATCATTTTTCAGTATTGATCAACTGAATTGAAAGTTTTTTTTTCTTTTTTTTGTTGAAACCTTAAGAAGTGTTACTGTTAAAGGAAATTTTTCACAAAAACTGCTCCTAAGTGGAGGCTTTGTGTGATGGTTCAAGTGTAGTAAATATGTTTTTATCGAGTAGGCTCCATCCAGGCTCACGACTTTAAACCCTGTGCTGGATTTGTCTTGATGACACACCGATGTCATTGTTGTCATCATTTTTCAATCAACTTTTTCTTTCCTTGTGCATCACTTTCCACAAGCTTTTTGCTTTCAAAGCCAAGAGTCACACGAGTAACACAACCAATCGCACAAAGAAACACTCGAGTAGGAATCCCCAACTCTGGTCCTCAGGGCCCACTGTCCTGCAGACCCAACACAACTCAAATGAATGGCTCAGTAGAAGACTTGTGCAGGCCTTGTCAGAGATCAATTTAATCAGAATCAGGTGTGTTGCAGCAGGGAAACGTCTAATTCGCAGACACTCAGCTCAGTCCTATGAGAGCCGCGATCCAGCAGGTGTGTTCCTGCTTCAACACACGTATTACATTAAATGGATGTAAAAGACAATAAAGATCTGCATAGTGACTCATTAATATGAGTCTGGTGTGTTGGAGCTGGGACACGTGGAAAACCTGCTGGGTTGTGGCCCTCGTTGGATCGGGATCTAGTATCAGTGATTTAATTGGGCCTTGAGGACCAGGGTTGGGGATCACTGCGCTAGAGGACATTTTCAAAGAAAAGGACAGAGATGAAGGGACAGAGCAAGAGGTAAGAGTCAATATCGGACAGACTTTACTGACTTAATAACTCAGAGGAGGGACAGGATGAATTAAACGTCGTTAGAGGACTCTTGCCCTTAATCAATTAATTGATCGATTAATCCATTGTTAAGATTTTAATCAATAAAATGTATCTTTACACTGTTGCTGAAGTTGGAATTGCATATTTTCCAGTCTAACCATCAAATGAATCCTATTTACCTGCAACAAGAGTCATTCATCTTGTAATGAAATTCAAAATAAGGAAACACACCAGCTTTAATGTTGCATCATGAGACGCTGAAAACACGAACCGTAGCGACATTCAGCCTAAAATCTGCTGTTTTAGTGACGCATGACGTAGAAAGTCGTGCTGCGGAGCAATTTGAGGGAAATGCGAGAATGAGTGGAACTTTATTTCTTGCCATCGTACACACACTTATTGTCAGCAGCCTGACAGCAACACACACACACACACACAGATGGAAACATCAAGTACACACACTTAAACTGTCCACCTCACACACGCAGTGTGTGTGTTTTATGGCTCTTTGTGTGTGATCTTCACTGTTTTCCCTCCCTTTTGTCTACCTTCAGGATCTACCTCTGCGTTTGTGCGTCCCCTCCGCGGCGCGTTGTAAACACGTCTGCGCCGAAGCCGTCTGGCTGCGTCTGACAGCATCGCCCACCCGCCGTTTATTGTGACTGATGGCAGCATAAATATAATGAAATTCAATCTGAACTCTGCGGCGTGTCTATATTTGTACGCGTGTGTGTTTTGCAGAGTTCACCGGCATGCGTTGACTTTTTGCCACTCTTCACACACGCACATCATTTCTGTCCACTCAGCACTTCTGCCGCGCCAGGAATTTTTTTCCCCCCGCTGCTCCAGATTGTTGGAATGTTGTCGGATTTTTCTGCTTTTTGGAAAGAAAATGAGTTTGGAATTCAAGCTTTTGCTCTCTTCAGGGTACTCTGAGTGTGTGTGTGAGTATGTGTGTTTAGGTTGAATTCCAAGCGCAGACAATTTACTGATTTGGCTGGAATGTGTGTGTGGGTGGGTGTGTGTGTGTGTGTGTGTGTGTTATCCACAGGGCCCTGGAATCAGAGACAGAATAAACGCACAGACACAGATTGTTCATCATCTCGCAGCAGGAGAAAGTGATCGTTCTATTTTCTGGTGATTATCTGTGTGTGTGTTTGTGTGTGTGTGTGTTTGTGTTTGACCTTTTCAGACCTTCATCCCCTGATTCCTTTGTTTTTTTTCATCTTGTTTCATCCGTACTGATCCTTTAGCCCTTTTTTGCCGCAATGTGCGTGTCAACATCGGTCCCATTGGAGTCAAACGACGCCTGAAGCTGCGGGACTTTGTGTGTGTGTGTGTGTGTGTGTGTGTGTGTGTGTGTAGTCTGACGCTTCCAGGAACCTGTTATTGAACAGGAGGCGCTGCTATGCCAGACGAGCACGCTGCCATGAAAAACCTCGCTCGCCTCCCGACATTGTGCAGACATTTGTCTGAGTTTCTTCACCAAATCTCACCCGCAGTTCAAACGTGACAAAATCGATGGTATGTCAGAGATGTTGTTAAGTGGGTCTGACTTTCTGCCATTGCTTTGTTTTAACAGGATATTTGAGCCCATTTCAGGGTTTTTGCCTCGTTTGCCGTACGCAGCCGGGAATGCTGTTTTTTCAGCTACGTGCACGAAATCTTTTTTTTCTTTGGATGCTGTCTAATAAGTTTAGAGAATATATTTACTCCTGTTGTCTTATCAGATTTAAGGTGGTGTTAGACTCTCATGAGCCTGACGGCTCGTGACATGGAAATGTTTTTATTGCGCTTGGGCAACATTTCTGTTTTTTCCAAACAGAGAGGTCTGCAGACTGAAATTCACTTAAAATGTTTGTTCTGGCTCTGAGATGCAGCAGCTCCCTGCAAGAGTTGCTGATTCACTGCTGCTCTATGCCTATGCATATACTTGTGTGTGTGTGTGTGTTCATCCGCATGTCTGTCTGCGTGTGTCCTCAGCTCCACGGAGGTCGACGATATGATCCGAAAGTCGACAAATCTGTTGCTGACCAGAACCCTCAGCCACTGTCTGCAGTACGCCATTAAGAAGAAAAATGTTGGGTTGGCAGAGGTAATGTGTGTGTGTGGGTCTTAATGTGAAAGGCTCGGCTTCCCACTCCCTCTCAGAGGCAACGAGCCGATGCTGTTTTCTGTTTTGTGTTTCCAGCTCATTAACCTTCTAAAAACACACTTCCTCTCGTCAGACTTGTTGTTTTATTTGCAGCTGTGCAGAAATGTGATAGAAAATAATGATGGAAGGTTTTCCGTCTTCCAGGCTCAGTGAGCAAAGCTAGCAAACATCTACAAACTGGATGTAAACATTTGATTGTTGTTGTAGAAAAACTCAGATTTAATTTAAAGTAGTAATTGATGCAGATTTTTTTCATTTTATTTTATTACCCCCTCATTTGCGTTAGCTGATATGGGATGAAGTTTTTCTTTAGAACAAAATTGTGGTTGTGAAATATCAAGTTTGGCACAGCATGTCTCAAACGTTACAGTTTAGCTTCAGTGGGTTAAATATGCATTTAATTATATCAGAGAGTGTTAATGGGAGTTCGTGGAAGAGATCCAAACCAAAATAAAATGTATTCATGTCTTATAAACTACCTGCAGGGCCCGCATTAAAGAGCCATTAAAAACAAACATGAATAGAAGCCACTGAAGTAAAGCTTTATCTTTAGATTTAGACCGCCGTGGTATCAGTGATATTGCAGATAACGGCAATAATGACCCTGTGTATTTGCCGATAGCAGAAAAAAACGCAAATATTGGCCGATATACCGGCAATCGACCCATCAGTAAATCTTTATTTCAAAGATAAGATTGTAACTCTTTAAATGCTGCATTTTGACAGATATCTAATTAAAGGTGAACAAAAAGGGCAAAATTTTCTCGTTGCTTTAAATTAACATTTTCAAATTTACTTACTTTTTTGATGGTTTTATAGCAATTAGACATGAATGCTGTGTTACAAAATGTGCCTAAAAGATGCTACCAGTGCTGTTTGTTTTTTGTGACTCTTACAGTTGGTGCAGGTGATCATCAACACCACCCACCTGGAGCAGAGCTGCCACTTCTTAGAGGAGTTTATATCGAACATAACCAACGTTCCTCCAGACACAGTAAATGCTACCAAACTCTACGGGACTTCTACTTTTAAGGTAGATAGACACCTCCTTTATCAATCCTTGTGTCCTGTTTGTTTTTCCCTCCCATTTCCTGTGTGCTTGTTTTCTTTTTATGCTCTTTATTTGGAATTTCTGCACTTTTGTCCAATTTTTTAATTTTTTTAATTTTTCGTCTTTTTCATCTCTTTCTCGCCACACTTTTCTTCTTACTGACATCTTACACACTTTCTATCCCATCAAGCTAATGATGATCTCCATGTTCCCGTAGGATGCTCGGCACGCGGCCGAGGCTGAGATCTACACCAGCCTGAACGCCAAGATCGACCAGTTCCTGCAGCTGGCCGATTACGACTGGCTGGCTGCGTCGCAGGGAGGCGAGAATCTGAGCGCCAGCGACTATTTGGTGGACCTGATCACTTTTCTAAGGAGCACCTTCAGTGTCTTCACCAATCTGCCTGTTAGTACTCTCACACACACACACACACACACACACACACACTACATAACCATGACAATAGATTTTACTCCACAGATTTGTATTTAGTGCTAGGGCTAGACGATATGACTAAAAATTTTATCACAATATGTTTTTTCATTTTGCTCTATCGATATAATTCCGATTATCGATATAAACATAAAAGCCTCAAAAATAATTTAAAAGAAAATGCCAACAGCATGTAAAACTTTTTTTTTATCATTAAGTCTATGTTACTCTTCCAGTATAACATTTTAGTAATAAAAAGTCTGCAATTAATCAAAGTTTTTGGTCACCTTACATTTATATTTAGTAAGGCTAATCTTACTAATTCTTACTAATGCCATCTGTGGTGATGCAGACCTGGTTGTTGTTGCTGAGTCTCCAGAAGGACTACGCTTCTAAGTCCCGCCGCAATAACTGCAATAACCGCGTGATCCTCGGGAAAATAGACAGAAGTCTTAGTCAATAAAGTGAACTGTCCTACTCAAGAATGGCTCCGAGGTTCTGCTTGACCACAGATCAGCGACGGTCGCAAATTCGTCAGTGACTTCAGCTGCTCCTCCACCCGTACTCTAACATCACCGTAACGTACAGGTATGGCTGTGCGTGAAAAAACAATTCTGGCTGGGCAGCTCGTTTCTGTCATCCCTGAACCTCCACCACAAACCACTTCCACATTACCGAATTAGTCCATGTTCTCTTTGCTTGTGGAAGTTTGTTCAGTGGCGTTTGCTCGGTCATGAGCGCTCATTTAGTAAGTAAAAGTTAGCACGTTGGAGCTTAGCCTAGCCTAGATGTCTAACTCGCGCTGAGTGCTGTTGGGATTTTTCTCTACTTTATTGCAAGTAGCGAAATTTACAGCGTATGCAAACATAATGGACAAAAGGGCAGATAGCTGCATGGAAACTGCTGCAGGGCTTGTATGTGCTCAATCAATTATGCATTGTTCTGTATGTGTTGCGGCTCTTTCTGTTTGGGTTGGTTTGGGTTTTCTAAGCTGTTAAATACCAGGCAGTAAAACGCTGTAATCATGCGCTTTAATGTATATCGAAATATCGGAAACATGTTTAAAAGTCATATCATCGTTATTGAATAAAATTATATTGCGATATATATTGATATTGAATTATAATCCAGCCCCACTAAGTGCTAAACTTCCATGCGAGACATTTACCCTAGTTTAGTCAAAATCATTCAGTATTTAGAGAAGCAAAATGTAAAATCAATTAAAATGCAAAAACGCCAAAAAAACTTTATCTGAGTTGAAAACATCCAGCTGTAAAATGCAACGATGAGGTGTTTAATGGGCATTCAGGCCAAATGCACTAAGTCCATTCAGTCAGAACATATCTTGTATTTCATATCTACAATTTACAGATTCAAATGAAGAGGCCAAGTTGTGGCCAAGCATCACTTATGTGTAAACAACTTATTCAACATTCTCATGTGATTTTTGTTTTGAGTCTCTTACCAACAACAACAGTGTTTAAGCCAGAGAAACTGCAGGGAATCACTGTTAAATGTATCGGAGGTCCAGCATCCTGCAGGTTTTAGTGTTTTCCAGGTACAACACACCTGCTTTGACTGAAGAGTGTCTCCAACAAGTTGTCATCTTCTGCACCGGAGCAGTAATGAGCCACTAGTTTCAGGTCAGGTGTGTGGCAGCAGGTCAGCACTGAAACTTGAGGGATGGTCGATCTTGAGGACCAGACTTGATGACCACTGTCATAGAGCAAATTGTTCTTTAATATTTTGGGGGATTATTTGAGTATTAGTTATTTACCACCAAGCAGGCAGAGTGTTGATGCCCAAAAACTACAAATCCCGCAAAAACGAGCAGCAAAGTGGCAAAGCCACTCTTACATGGTGCATCTAGAGTCCAGACCACAGTTGTTATTTAGCACATTGTGTAAGGTAGATGGACCCACTAAGTTTGGTTATACCTTGAAATTGATCACAAATTTAAAATAAAACCGATTCTTCTTGCATGCATGCTATAGCTGCTATAGTCCAATGTATAATTATCCCAAAAGGAGATTTTCTCGTTCCTACATGCCTTTAAATTAAGATTTTTTGCCCTATCCAGTTTTTTACCAGATAGACAAAAATTGATACAGCTCACTTTCTGTCCAGAGACACGTCTGCTGTCTGCATCATCTCAAACAGGAATTAACAGGAATTTTCTGTCTTATTTATTAATCCTTCCCAAAGCTCACCACAGCTGCACTTGGACCTGTGTGTAACGTTAACAGTGAATGCTACTGACGTTTTGAGCACACAGTGTTGGGAAAAAGTTTTCGGCCACCCTTACAAATGTACACAATCCCAAATATTTTCAAATTAAAGAATTTTAATGTCTTTTTTTCAGGTTTTTAGCTTTTTTTTCGATGGCTGTAAAAAAGAAACTGCATTTGAAGACCTGAAAGTGATTCTTAATGCACTATTTTGAACATGTAATTTGAACATGTATTTATTATTATTTAGTTTTTTTATTCTTTAATATCTTTTGCTTATAATGTACAGTGCTTTGGTACAAAGTTCTTGCTTAAATGTGCTAAGAGAAAATGGACTGGAACGGATTCGATTTTTTTACCAAATGCATGGGGTGTCCGAAAACTTTTTTCTCCCACTGTATACTATTTAGTTTTGTGTTTGCACAAAAAAAAAACAACTCCACCAGCAACCACCTGATAATTACGTCACTTCATCTGTTTCAAAGCGCCTCATCATGTCTGCATGACACATCACAGGGCAGGACAATCAGCTTTAGTTCGTTAGTGTCGGCTTGTTACGGGTTAGATTGTTAACATGGGGCCTTCTAAGCTCATTAAAGGGTGAGCTGGTCAGGTCAGCCTGAGTAGATTACTCAGGCTCAGGCTACTGACGCTATAGCCCGACACTAAAGACCTTACACTCTGGATCTTGTAGGTTGCAGATTTACAGGTTGCAAAGGCTGTTTCATGGTGTAGAAATTGTCCCAGAAATCATATTAAGCATATTAAGCCCTTCCTGCTGCTGCAGCGCCTCAGAATGAAATGCAGGTCATATATTCAGAATAATAAATTAGAGCAGCTGTTTGTTTAAAGGATCACAGAACCAACCGAGCTTTGTGGTCCTAATCTTCATTTCAAGCCGTTGGTGCTTTGAAGACGTACCAACCAGCTGAAAGCGTCGCACGCGGGATTGGGAAAATGTTGCGGACGAACTGATATTTTTACAGCTCGGTCTCTTGGAAACAATCTGGCTCATACTCCAGACCACTAGGTGGTGGTAATTCACCAATTTGTTTTTGCCAAACCACCAATAATATCAAGAAGAGTTGTTTTGGAGTACTGGTACCTTTAGATTTCTACTTGGAGGTCAGAGGTCAGCCCTGGGATGTGGCAAACATTTTTACAGGGTGAAATTGGAGCTGATGAGTCTAGCCTGACTTTAAGATATCCGTTTTCAAGAAGCATTCTTGTTGTATTTCTGACCGGGAACTTGAGTTGAAAGAACTGACTTACAAGTACAAATCGTGGCAAGGTAGAAAAGTTTGAGAACTCCTGTGTGAGTGGTAACAAAACAGCACTTTTGTTGTGAAGATATTCAGCAAACTGAGCCCAGTTCAGTCTCTAAATGTCACATACACAGAGTGCCATTAGTCTTCAGCTATGAAGAGTGGCCCAAAGAACTGGATCACAATTACAAATGGCTAAAATGAGTTTCCTCTGCAGGGTGGCTGAAAACCTCCGGTCATCAGAGCTGCAGCTCATCTGCATCGAGATGGCTCGGGAATCTGGTCATATCAAATCAATATCACGATATATTGAGCAGTTCATCTCGATAACGATAAACGGACGATAACACTATGATGCACAATTTCTATTTGCCACTGATGTAATGTCAGACTGATGTACGGGTCCAAAGTGCCACTCTTTGTTCTGTACGTGCTTGGAATCAGAGTTTTTGTAAAATATTTCATATGAATTAATTTATACTGGGACCAATAAGCATTGACTGGACAGCTCCTTTGTATTTTCATTTTCTTAAAATATCAGATTTATCGATATAGGCAAAAATGATCATTGTAAATCTCAGTATCGGTACATATTCGATATATCGCCCAAGCGTACTCTGTGGTGAGGTGTTCCTGGCACTTCCCAGTGGGAGCAGACCTCGTTAGAAACCCTGGACATGCTGTAGGGTTTGTCTCTCGGCAAACACCTCTGAATCACCTGGATGAGCTGGGGTGTTAGCTTCCCTGCTTAGGATGCTGCCCCTGCAACCTGACCCTGGGTAAGCAGGAGAATGGGACTGAAACTGCATTTGGATTTATAATATATATATTTTTACTTTCACACTCAAAGACCCATTGGTCTGTGTTTTTCTTTTATTTGGACTGAAACACTGATGGATGATTTGATTAAACCTTCCATAAACACACAAGCATACACCCTCAGGTTAGCTTTAAGATGATTACGCACACATATTTGGGCACGGCAGGTCACAAGGCCATAAGGCCACACACATACAGTTGTTGAGCTAAGTGTTTTCCAGCACTTCTAAGAAGCTTTTCGTACACCCCCACCAGCCCCGGACATGACCCCGTCGCACACACTTTAAGGCAGTTTAACACACAGCGTGGGGCCTCCTAAGTAGATCAGATGCTATGAATCTAAAAAACTGGGTGGCATGACCTGCTGTAATGGAAGGTAATCATTTCAAAGTGTCGAGTTGCACAGAAAGAGACACTGCTGAAATGTGGAGGTCAGAGAGGAGTATATTTACCTTTAACATTAATACGGTGGAGTTTATCCACATACAGAACAGTAGACCACAACCCTGTCGGACAAGTTAAAGCAACACCTCACAGTTTCTACTCTGTCATGTATCAAATGCGGTAATTTTTTTAAACACGATAAAACCTGAACAAACGTGGAGCAATCTGACTGCAGCTTGGTCATGGCGACATCATCGTATGGGGAAGTTTCTCTGCAGCTGGAAGAGAAGTTAAAATTACAGAACAAGAAAAACAAAAGTAGCGTATAGAGGTAGTGTAATTCCCACAGGACCCAGAGATACCAGATTTTAGCACTGCACCCTGGGCCGTCTGCTAGCGCATTGCACAAAACCTGAAGATTCCAATAAAAATCTGGTAAAGGAAACGCCTTCGTTTCAATAAACTCTCAAATATCAAAGGTTTTTTTTTTTCTCTGTGTTTTTCAGGCAATAGACATATTTTGTAAAAGTGGAATGGAGACACACTTTTCCACATCACTAGATTTGATGTAGTGGGGTCACATGACCAGTTCAAAGTAAAGATGGTGCAGGATGTATAAACAAAGTGAGAAACTGGAATCTTTTTGCAATTAAACATAAAAGCCACCAACAGTGATAACAAACAGCGAAATGCTCAAACACATCCAACCGTTTGTATCTCTATCTTCCACAAAATGTCCTGCAGGACAAATTTTTACGAGAATTACGGCTTATGTGCTGACATTCAACATATTGAAATTTTACTTTGTGGAAATTTCTGAAATATTGCTTTTATTTAGTAAAAGCTGTTATGGAAATGCAGCTAATGTGGGGTTTATAATGGATCTGTGATTCTCTAGTTCTATACTTCATTTGCAAACTCAAAAATTGGAGGCGTCCATTTTTCCAAGTTGGTACAGCTGGAACGAACTGGCCATGGTGCAGGATGTATAAACAAAGTGAGAAACTGGAATCATTTTACAATTAAACATAAAAGCCACCAACAGTGATAACAAACAGCGAAATGCTCTAACACATCCAACCGCTGACGCTCACCTGCCGGGAATTCTGACACCCGTGGAAAACAACGTTAGAAAAAAACCTTGAAAAGCAGGAAGTGGTGGTGGAAGATGATGCTTTGTTCAGGAAAGAAGGGGAGACAATGTCTGCGGTTACATTGTGTTTTTTAACTCTGAATTAATTAGTTTGGAATTAAAACCTTCTCTTTTGGGTTTGCATGGACAACACATTTTCTTATTTCTTCTTTAAATCCAGGGGTTGGAAAGGGTTCTGATTGTTTGGACGGTGGAAATGACATACCGTACATACATGCGTCTACCGGACGTTTAAAAACTGCTTTGTTTCTTTTCAACAACGCGAGAAAGCGTAAAAAGAACCATTTAAGCCTGTAATAATTTAAGATACAGCATGTACAGTGGAAAAAAGTTTTCAGACACACTTAAAAATGAACAGAATATTTTCAGATTAAAGAATTTTAAAGCCTTTTTTCAGGTTTTATGTATTTTTGCTGTGGCTGTAAAAAAGAAAAGACATAAGTGATACTTCATGCACTATTTTGAATCTGTACTTTGAACATATATTTATTGTTTTTTTATTCTTTTGTATGCAATTCGATTTGCTTATATTGTACAGCGCTTTATTACAAAGTTCTTGTTCTAAATCTGCTAAGAAAAAATGGACTGAAATGAATTACATTTTTTAATGGGGTGTCTTAAAACTTTTTTCCACCATAGCACATGCATTTCAGGTTTAGGTGCATTTTCTTGCACAACTTGACCTTGTACAAGTGTAAGTAGTTCTTCTCATGGACTTGCACACTGACATGCAGCAGCACACACCGGCTACTGCTCCAAAGGCGATAAAATGTAGCTCGTTTGTAAAATTACCCCACAACAACTGGCAGTAGTAAGAGAAAAAGGCTGCATGTTCCAGTAGAAATGTAGTATAAGAGAGGAGTTTGGTGGAGATCCAGCCCACTCCGAGCTGGTGAGGTCAGAGAAAATTGATGGAAGGCAGATATCTGAACTAGACCAAAATCCAGGAGTAAGTGGTTGTTTTTCTTTCTTTTTTTAATGGCAGTGGAAAGTACAGTCTTACATGTTGCATAACTGTGTGAGGGTATTGCAAACCAACACAAACACACACGGAAAAGCACTGAGGTAAAGCTTAGCGTGACACAGCAGCATTTTTACAACAATATAACCCATTCTGTTTAGACGTGTGTGTGTTTGTGCTTATGTGGCTGTTTCAGCGTGTCTGCATGTACCAGCTGGAGGCAGCCGTATACCGAGAAACCTCAACAGGATTGGATTTCCTCAGCAGCTTCAGACAGCATAAACACGAACATGTACATCGTCTCCGAGCTAATAGTTCAGCTCTCAGAGATGCTAATAATGGAGCTGGTCTCATATTCTGAAGGTGGAAAAAGTCCTCGGGGGTGAAAGTGATCATGTGAAAATTAGACAGAAAATTTTGGACACACAACTTGCTTTTTTTATGGTTTAAGTGCTTCTTGATCAGTTTTCAGTATTTTCAGAGCAGAAGGTTTGGCTGCTGCTTGTGTGTGGATAAATTCTCCATGATGCCTCATGTTACACAGAGTGGCTGATAGTTGGTTTAACCCCTCCTCCAGGGCCTGTGTGCAACAAGTGATTCAGACACAGAGGTGGAAAAGCTGCCAATGTTCTCGTAGTGATTTGATTGAGGAGGGTAATCTCCAAGCAGCCAATACTCTGCTTTAACTTTTCATTTCTCCCACTAATAACATGAGTTTGGATATTTTTCTATGCGGTAAATATCTTGGTTTATGTTTCTTGCCGTAGGGAACGCCAGTAGATCACGCTACTTTACCGGTGAGTATCGGTGTGGTGCTGCAGTAACAGAGTGATGTTTACCAAACCCTCACTGACCCCTTTAACCCTTAAGATTGGACTTAAATCACCACTTATGAGCTCATCAACGTGCATGTGGGATGGAAAAGGGAGACACGCTTGTTTGACTAGAAAAGTTTTCATGTTCCCCAAACTGCCAGGGAAGTGGAAGCTGGTCACCTCCATGGTGTTCTATCAGTTTCATAGCAGGGCCTTCCCTCTGTAAAACTTATTTATACATAACGGTGAACAGTTGTTTAATATACAAGTTAGTGAGTCTGTAACTGAGCTGATAACAGCATGTATAGTGGTGCTGAAGATATGCAAGAAAAAGCTTTTAAAAAATTAAATGTTCACAAACACAAGGGGAAAAACAGAAAATGCAATAAGTGGGGCAGAAGATGATGAACAACAAAAGATGAGCTTTAGAAATTGAAAAAACTAGCCAGAAACATAGTTTAGAAACATTACTAAACTGTCAGATATGTGTGCTAGAGCAGAAAAGAAACAACCTGAGTAGAAAAAAAGACCAAAAAATGTCTATGCACTCACCTGGTAGAGCAACCGCCTCATACACAGTGGTTATGGGTTCTAGTCTAGCCTGAAGCCCTTTACTGCTGGTCACCCACCTTTGTCTGACCCGCTACTACTACAACAAAGAATACAATGCATGTTTAATTTAGAAATAAATTAGAATAAACATTAAAATAAAACAACACATGCCCTGCAATGAATACAGAACAAATATTTCAAAAAATTTTATAAAAGTTACTAAAAAACAAGGTAGTGAATTAAAATGGAAAGTGGCTTTCAGTTGAAATCAACCCTCCACAGAACTTTTTGTTGAACAAAGATACTCTGTAAACTCTGGAATAAACTATATTAAAAGTAAAGCTTCCTGAAGGACAAACATAATGTCGGAACTGATTTGTCTACTTAAGAAATAACTTGTATCGGTTTACAAGCACATCTAAAGTACGACTATTCCCTGCACTACCTGGTTGCACTTTTTTTCCCCTTTCATATCCCTGTTTTACATCAAAGCATCGGCCCTGCAACATTTTAGCTGATTCCCTGTTTAATCGTAGTTACTGTTTAGATCTTGACAAGTTGTTGTATTGGTTCAATTTGAATCAGGTGTATTTAAGAAGGGAAGCATCAGAAACATCAGAGGACATTTTCCCATTACAACCTTTATATAATTCTAACATTTGCACCCATCCAAAGCCAGCGTATGACTCCCTCTTTATCTTCAGCTCATCCTACTCTGCATCAGCTCTGTTGCTGGAGCTGTTGTTTGGTCATTGAAAAGCAAGCCCCAAACAAGCAGCTAACTACTAGCCATTGTTTTCTTTTTTTGGTGTTGTTTTGAATCTCAAAACAGCTTTGTGCAAGTTTGGTGTTTCCTAACAGCTGAATCACAAAACTATAAAGAAACTATTCAAAAACATAGAAATGAGGTTTTACCTCTGGGCTAACATGGCTAAAGACATTTTCAGCCCTAATTGTTGTCAGATCAGATGCATTCTCTAAGCCACTGAAGTAAAGCTCTGTCCTTTTATTGTTCTTAGTGTGTTTTTAAGACAAGTTTAAAAGAGAAAACACTACAAAAATTCTGCCGAAGCCCAGGTTCAGACTTCATTTTTGTGGTTATATGTGAGTGACATGAACAGATATTTGCTACTGCAGAAATCTGTGATCACGGCAGAAAGTTTAACCTGTAGCTGAGCCCTTTACACTCATTCTCATGTGCACTATGTGAATATAGGGCTCAGGCACATAAGAAGATTCCCATCCTCTGTCATTTTCCAGGTCATGAATCAGAGTAAGCACCTGTAACCCTCCGGATTCCCCTGTGACAGATTTTAGTGAAGGAGTGCTGAAATCGGGTATCACATGCCAGTATCGTATTTTTTGCTGTGATCCCACCTCTTGACTTTTGGCTGCCCTGACTGGCTGTTTATGTGACTGACAGGTTTCTGGATGGACGGCGAGCATATCATACACCATGTCCAATCCCTTCCAGCAGTTGTGAAACCGTGTTGTGGCATTCTAACTTACTGTGCTGTGCAGTTTCTAAATGAACCTGCTTCCAGTGTTAAGAAGCTGCAGATGAATCCAGTAATCCAGTAATAATAGCTAAGAACTGCTTCTCTAAACATATCTCGTATCTCTGCCATCTGGTGGCTAATTTATGTTTAACATAACAGTGATTCTGTTTGTTTTCGCAAGAATTAAGCTACTTGAATTTTCTATTAAAATCCATTGTTTCCAACTGGCTTATTTTGTGAGATATTTATTTTCTAAATGTAAATACCCTAACACATAGAGAGAGAAAAAGGAATTTTTCCAACCTGGATTTAAAAGTTACTTCATTTGGTAAGAGTTTGGTCTCTACTGGTAGTTTGTTCCATTTATTTATTTACAGCATCATAGCTAAGAGCTGTTTCTCTAAAACATATCACAGAAAGATAAACTACCTTTTTTTTTTTTTTCCTTTCTTTTACACTAGATTGTTCCAAACTGTCTTATATTGTGAAATATATATTTTCTAAATGTAATACCTTAAGAGTTCAGAAGAGCTTTAGAATCTATTCCATTCTATGACTGACTGGACTTTCTTTTTCAAAATTCATTGTTCCAAACTGGCTTATTCTGTGAAATGTTTATTTTCTAAATGTAAATATCGTAACACATACAAGCACAACCGCAGATAGTCACAACATACGAGA
>JAVQJG010039153.1:0-13289 GCA_036024015.1 Craterocephalus amniculus | reverse complement strand
CCCCCCCCCCCCCCCCCCCCCCCCCCCCCCCCCCGAGTAGCGGGGGACCGGGGGTGGAGAGGGGACTCCACCACCCCCCCATTCCCATCATGCAGCTGAACCCCCCCCCCATTTGCATCCAAGTGCTCTGCGTCCACGTGCTGTGTGGCCCAGACAGACGGCCTGACAGAAATCTGTCCTCCCCGACCCGGCTAATCACGCAACGTCATCTCCCACACTAGTAAAATACATTAACTATCAACTCACACTCAGTTTCATTCTCTGTTTCACACACACACACACACACACACACACACACACACACACACACACACACACCCCCGCTGGGCCAGGCTCCCTGAGCGCCCTTATTGGCTCAGGCAGGGGCGAGAGCAAAGCGACGCTGCACTGTATGTTTGCATATGTCATCCTGTCAGTGTAACTGGTAGCTGTCCAATTGTGAGCAGTCAGGTTGAGAGAAGCCAGGCTCTTTAAGGACCGTTATGAACCGTGTCAACAGGCTGTGCAATCACAACACACACAGGGGCCAGAGAGGATGAATGAATGAAGCCGCATGTCCGGGTTTATTACACAGGGCCGGCCGGGGGGCTTTGGGGATGAGCAGGATAGCATGAATGACAAACAAAGCGGGCCCTGTCAAAGCCCTTATCCCCTCTCTTTGCCTCTCGTGATGCCTTGCTGAGGATTCAACCTCCCTGCCTGCCAGATTCTTTGTCTGCGTCCGTTCCAGCTATCCAGCTTATTCTGTCCTGCCTGTTTTCTTCTATTGACTATAAGTTTTCTAGCTCTCCGTGTGATGGCCATCCTAAATTTGCTAATTATTATTCCCGCTAATTCCCGGTTCAGTGACCCTGCTCTTCCAAACAGGTAGAAATATGTTCTATATTTATCAAGCGTTAATGGTTGTGAAATATTTGTTTGAGAAGTTTGAAAGAAAAGAGGGTTGTAGCTTGAAAGTGAGTCATGGGTTAAACACAGTCTGAAAATCCTGATGATAGAGGTTTCCAAACTATTCGGCTCACCACTGAGCAAGCGAGTTGAAGGGAAGCCCAAAAGGTGAGACTCCAGGAATAAGTAGGTGAGGTGATAAGAGGGGACGGTGTGCACCAGCCTGCTAAAATAACAAGGAAATTTTGTAGTTTGGTATGACCTTACCAGTGAAACCATTAAGGTTCTGTGAAACCCTTCAATCCTTTCAACTGAGAATACAAAAAGAAAAAAAAGGATTGCACTCCTTCTTCAAGTTACACTTTTCAACTTTGAATAGAAACTTTATTAGATTTCACATGGCTCACACTCCCGGAAGATATTGTTACCTAATGTGCTCAAAGCAAATAAACAGCTTTAAATTCCCTTAGAAATCACAGAAATCCGACAATCCCTTTTTCAGATGGTTTATTCATCTGTCCAAACAGCATGATGGATGATCACATAACAACTACATCCTTCTAAACCTTCACTTTTCCAGTGTCTGATACAGGGTGTCTGTGTCACCCTTCCTCTGTAATTTTCTGGTATTCACACCCACTTCACACCATGATAGGCCAGCTGGGCCGAGGTGATGGAGGAACCAGGCACTGCATCTCTCCTTCCAAGCTGTCTTTATTCATCACTTTCCTTACTCACTTATTTGTGCTTCTTCTCAGGTGCAACCATTGGACCAGATAGATTGGGGATGCTGCTATGAACCATGCTGCATGTGTTCTGCGATGCCCGTCTCTGCTTTCCACATACAAGTGGTTTGGAATAATCACAAACGGATGTGAATTCTGAGATTTTTGCACACTCAGCCCCAATTTCCTTTGTGTTTGAGTGTGCAGAAAGCTGTGACCAGCGCCGCTATATATGCCTATATATGGGAAAACAAGGGGGAATGACACTGGCATGTTTTAACATTCTTCTGTAGTTTTCGGATGTCCTCAGAAGAATAGTCATGTTGAACATAGAGAGCCAAACTTTGCAAAGCTCTCACACCCTACCGTTGGGGAATAGGCACACACTGAAGTTGTGCCTAGTTGTGCAACATATAAACACTGCAGCCAGCGCGCCGCACCATTTCTACCATCACATTCTTACCTAGTAAGGGAGAAACTGCCGACTTTTGTGGCTGCCATTATTCCAAAGGAGAAAGGAGCAACAACTTTGACTTAAGAACGGATTGAAAACCTTTTTTAGATTCAACATTATTAATATAATCCAGTACGAGCTGTCTGTATATGACTGATTATGATGCAGAAAGCAACAGCAAACAGCTAAACTTGTTGTACAGTTCATTGTGCAAAACTTACGTCATCTTGAAGGAGGAGGAATTGTTAAAGGTTTAGTTGCCATATTCTGTCAACCACTATAATAAGAGGATCTGCCACAGATTTTGACTTTAATTGGACAGTCAACGCTTCAGTGAGAGGTTACAAAAACATTGTAAATAACAGACCGGGGGAAGTTAGCTAACTTGTCAATCAGAAGGACACCGGGAGATGATGCACTTAGCAGTCCCTACAATTACTGTCCCTCTCTACACTGCACATAGCGTCATTCCTCTAAGAGTGCTTCTGCAGTGTAAATGTGAGCTGTATGTGTGTGAGATCAAGAAGCGGGAAGAAAGAGAGGATCAGTGTGTACATACCACCACCATGAGTGTAAAAATCCTGGAGGTTCCCCAAGTGTGATGTTCTTCTCCCATCGGATCTGTGGAAAAGAAAAAAGAAGGCCAGGGGGGGATTGAGGGGAGAAGACAAAGGAGGAGAATGAAAAATTAGACTCTACCGCATGTTTTATGCATAATGTAACTATTTTGCTTAACGTTCTTCCCAACATTAGACTGACACAGCGACAGTCAGACGGAGAAATAGGCCAGGGAAGAGCACGGCGATCTGCAGCGCAGTGCAGAGACTGTGGATAAGAAACTGGGACTGTCTTGAAGCAGCAGTCCTCTCCGCTGCCCTCACAAACACACAGAGCTCCTGCCTGTATCTGGACACTGAGATAAGATCCAGCGAGAGATAGCAGACCAACTGCCTGCTTTACACACTCCCACTGACATGACTCTACACACACAAACACGCACAGATTCATTAAGTCTGACAGCCTGAGAGGGCGGCATGACACCAGCGAGATTTCTCTATTTTTTCCTATACATTCACGACATAGACAAAACAGACACAAGCCCCAGGTTTCTATTAAAGTGTCTTTTCCACAGATTTCCCCAGCGCCACTTATAATGATGTGATGTGCCGTGTGTTGTTGTGGGCCTGTTGATTTAATGCCGCTAAAGAGCTGAGTGCTGCACTGTGCAGGAGAGCATAGAGTGGCGAAGTCCTCTCGGGAACGGCGAGTGTATTTTGTGTATACTGTAAACGTGAGTGAGTGTGTGTACACGCCGCTCGCAGAAGGAGGGACAGAGGCTAATTAAGGCAGGAGAATCCAGGTGATCGCACTCTGATTAGATGAGCAGGTGTGTGTGTGCATGAGTCGACCTGCAAGTTTGATAAAGTAAAATAAAAGTCATGTGCAAATAAAGTTACCGAATGAATCTGGAGACGTCTAATGCATTGTAAGTAATCTAACCGTGTGTATCATGTGTATGGGAGCTCAAGTGGGGTCTCTAACCTGAGCCCATCTGATGACATGATAAATAAACACTGTCAGGATCAAAGATGGCCGACGCAGACCTTCCTCTGTTTGCCATTAAAGCTCTTTCAGCGTTGCAGAGTGTATTACGTGAAGCTTAATAAAGCAGACTGACAGCAGAAGCGTTCTAGCAGAGAAGGCCTGGACACGGGACCATTAGCAGGAAGGATGTCCATTAAGGAAAAGGATGCAACACATTAGAGACCTTACCTCTTCAACAGTTCAGAGGCATAATATGAGGCTAATATGCAGAGCAGACCTGGGACAAATGGTTATATTTGCAGTTAAATTACATTTGCTTTACTTGACAGATTCCGGTTTCCCTTTTCGAGAGTCAGAATGAAACACAAGCGTCACGTTTATAGCATGTCAGACCACATTAAATAGTCCAGCCAAAGCCATGTGCGCAGTTTCCAACATTAACAAACAAGGCTTGTAAGAAACATATTTTCTAATTCATATTTTCATATCATTTGCTGCGGTCCACTGTCGGACTCAGAACAATTGCTCAGCAGCTGCTTGAACCAGGAACCACCTATAATGTGAATTCCATTGCTGGTCATACAATGGAGGGGGAATCACCTTTTTGAACAGGAAGTCACATGAAAAGAACTTCTTACCTCTGACAGGAAGGTCTGTGCTGATTTCTGTGCGCCAACATGCAGCAAATACTCATACACGTATAAAGCTAACCTGGAAAACAGGGAGAAAGAGGGAGAGAGAGAGAAAACACAGACATTAGTTCTGAGAATCCTCCTGTTTCATTGTGAAAAATATTTGATTTAAAAGTGCTTTAGAATCTTAAACATCTTATATATCTTTCCTTCTTTTTTGTTTTTATCTGACTGAGATTTCATGTTAGAGGGAGCATCAGTAAACAAGGTTTTGCAGTATGAAGATGTGAAAGGGTTGTAAATGTGTGATGTAAGGCTCTGCAGCTCTGAGCTAAAGAGCTTTGGTGGCACTCAGCCATATCCCTGTGGTTTAGGATCTCTGCTGTTGAGGTAGAGGGACCGAAAACAAAACAGTGCAGACACTGAGAGGAACATGGGCCGGGAAGATGAAGAATATCCGCAGACATGGAAAAGAAGGACTCTCAGACTTCACTGCACCGGTTGTTGGGTTCCAGGTGTCAGCTTTTTTTATCAGCTTTATCCATAATCTAAAACTCTATAAATTACAAACCAAACTTTTTTCTTCTGTTTGAGTCTAAACAGAGTTCACCTGATCATATTCTAAAGCAACAGGTTCATACAGCTTGTGTCTTCTGCTCCACAAAAACAGCCTTTTTCTTTATAATAAAGCATTTTAGTTTGTGTTAATGTAAAAAATATGTTTGTGCATCTTCACATCAACACTTCCTCACTGATAGGACAGAACACAGCGTTTCATCTATCAGACAAGGTCAGTCTACCCCTCCTTTTGATATACTAACTTATTCTCTCATGGGCTTCAGAGGACTGCAGCCCATCTGTGGACAAAAGGAGGGAAAGGATCCCAGTCAATAACAGAGCCGACAAAAAAAGCCATGTGGATGTAATCTGCCTTAAACAAGCGGGCGAGGATTTTCATTTATGGTGCTTCACTATTACATCATACTGTACCTTGCGAGAGTCATTTTCCACTATAGCCAGCAACACGTTGACATGGGGAGGATGTATCTGATTGTCAAAGTAGCGTGGCCTATAATTTCAGTAAGTTATCTTAACAGAACAGGACAAAACACAGTTGGAGATTATTAGGAACGCTAAAGGGAATGTGAGGTTATGTTTCATTGTTTTTAATGCTGGGACTGGAGAGCCATTTTTATACAGACCGCTCTCTCTCTCTACCCCAGCCTACTGTCTTTCTTTCCTGGTTAGTCTTTGTTTTGTTTGGCTAAAAAACAGTCAAAGACAGCGGAGAAGAAAGATGGAGGGGAAAAAAATGAGAGAGAAGCTGGACCTTGCTGAGAGAAACTGAATCACAACTGTTTTTGTGCTAAAATTCTGACCCCCTTTTTCCAGTCAGTTTATTACTTGCAAAAACGTTAAGCAGTGTGTTTATTTGACAGAGCCATATGCAGTGGGATTCATAAGTCGCTATGTTTATTATAAAGATGTGTTTTAATCTTGAAACTCATTTTTTTAGCTTGATATTTGTCGGATTTGGCTATGGTAGAAATGGGCCGAGATATGATTTAGTCTAATCCTACATATAGTTAGGGTGCGCAAACACTACTATGAAGAATCTGTGAATAACACCACCTCTAAGCAAGGGAGGTTACAAAATGACTTGTAAACAAACCAACACACACCATCAACTTTACATTCTCTGAACTTCTCTCTCTCTCTGTATGTAGTTGTTTGCTAAAGCAAGGAGACACATTCAGCCTCTGAAAAGTGTGGCGGCGACAACAAAAAAAACTGCAAAGCACTGCAGTGGAAAATCAGACTAGCTGCTAGTTAAACGTGCAACAACTGGTGATCAAATCATACAAAATGCACATTGTCACATAACAACAGAGCCAAAAGCACTGCAAGTGAATGAAAGCTACCACAGAGTTGATACATACCGTTTCACTATGTGTAATCATACAGGATAATACTGAAAATTAAGCTGAAATTAGTAACAAATGGATTGCATTTTAGATTTACAAGTTAAAAATTTGGGTTATGGAAAGAATATGGAATATTCTTTCATTACACAAGCCACTAAATTACTTTTCTTCATACTTAACAATTCAACGGTTTCTCAGCCCCTCCTAAGCAACCACCTTACCACGGTGGACGGGTTCGCAGGTCCCAGTGACCCTGGGAGCTATGTTGTTGAGGGCTTTATGCCTGTGGTAGAGTCACCAATGGCAAACAGATCCCTAGGGGATAAACCAGACAAAGCCTCCATGATGCATAAAAACACCTTGGCTGGTTGCAGGCCACTGGTGCCCCCCACTGAAGCCAGGCCTGGAGGCGGAGCACTGGGGTTAGTGTCTGCTAGCCAGGCTAATGCTCATGGGGCCCAGCCTCGATCCTGTGGGCTCACCACCAGTGACAGGGGCCATGGGGCTGAGTGCAGGGTGGGCTGGGTAGTGGCTGGAGGTGGGGACCCTGGCAGTCTGGTCCTCATTTGAAGAAGCTAGCTCTTGGGATGTGGAATATCACATCTGAGGTTGAGGGGTTCCAGCTGGATACAGTTGGACTCACATCGACACACAGGTTGGGCTCTGGAACCAGTGTCCTCAAGAAGGGCTGGACCCTGTTCCAGTCTGGAGTTGCTCTGGGTGGGAGGTGCAGAGCAGGCCTGAGCATACTCATTGCCCTCCAACCTGGTGTCAATATTTTGTGGTTTACCTTGGTAGAAGAAGTAGCTTGTAGCCACCTTGGGTGGGGGGACGGGTTGTTTCTGCCTATCCACCAAACAGCTGAGGGTACTCACCCTTTTTGGAGTGCTTGGATGGAGAGTTGAGGAGCACTCCAGCTGAGGACTCCCTTATTTTACTGGAGGACTTCAATGCTCACTTTGACAATGACAGTGAGACCTGGAGAGATGCGATTGGGAAGAACGACCTTCCTGATCTGAGTCCAAGAGGTGTTTTGTTATTTGACTTTTGAGCTTGTCACAGATTGTACATGACAAACACCATGTTCTGAAATAACAGTGTCCACATGTGCACTTGGCACCAGGACTCCTCCATACCACCTCAATACCACTGTGTAGGGTGGCTAGACTCTCCCTTAGAGATAGGATGAGAAGCTCAGTTATCCAGGAGGGGCTCAGAGTAGAAAGGAGCCAGACGAGGTGCCAGAAGAGGTCCAAGCATCTGGTTAAAATGCCTCCTGGACGCATTCCTTGTGAGGTATTCTGGGAGCGTCCATTCGGTCCCCAGGTGACCCGGGAAGACCGGGAAAGACCAGGAGAGACTACATCTCATGGCTGGCCAAGACTCGCCTCAGGATCCCCTTTAGTGAGCTGGAAATGTGGCCAGGGAGTGGGAAGTCCGGGCTTCCCTGCTTGGGCAACTGCTCCCACAACCCAACCCTGCAGAAGCATCAAGAAACTGGATGGATGGAGGGTTTCTGTCAAAGAACTGTGACCACTCATAAAACCCACACTTAAACTTTGACAACAAAAAAGTATTTTTTTGTTAAATGTGTCGATCCAAGAGCAAGTAAAAGTGGTTTCTTAGCAACAAAACAGCGGGACTCCATAAAATCATTGCTTCCCGCCAAGAACTGGTACTGTATGACACATCACCTAATTAAAACCCACAAATCTGTTTTTCATCTGTTTTGTTAAAATTTAATAGAAAATTACTTGTTAATTTGTGAGATTTAGAGGTATTGATATGATGCTTGTTACCTGCAGACAGAACCAGGCTAGTTTTGAACCCTCTATCTGTCAGTAATCACTACGGACAGCTTCAGAAGTTAACAGATGAGAGCGTGGTGATCATCTAATCCATCATGAATTTATCTATCTCCCACATTTTTATTTTAAAAACTTTACAAAGAACAGACTTATCATGAACCCAATCTATACATTCAAAGCATTTTTTAGCACAGCAGACTAACACGTTCAACAGTTGACTCATCCTTGTTACTTGTCACTGTCTTTCTCTTATCAGTGCTCATTACAGAGACTAGACAGGATCCTGACAATTATAGCTGGCCCAAACTTCAAAGTTCAAACCACTGAAAACTATCATCCTGCAAAACTCTAATACCATCTCTCAAACCTAACAAAAGTTGCAAATGAACTCAGACTTAGTTACAAACACAAGCCTTGCTACAACATAAAGATGCAACTCAACTCTCAAAACATAGTCCCACAATGCGGTCACCCCCAGGTAACAGAGCTGCCGTGCTTTTGTGTGCACCAAACGGCTGTTTTTATGCCGATCACATGCATCAAGGCCAGCACAGACAGAGTTATGGGGTTTGGGTTGATGCTGAATGAATTGGTAATGAGTCGGGCCAAAGTTGAACAACTTGATTCTTAATCTTCTCACAAACATCGCTGAATGTCACCGAAGTGTCCTCCTGACAGCCACCCACAAAAACAAAGTGATTTCAGCTGATTCAAACCACATTTAACAAGCTTGAGACAACAGATCACATGCTTTCTCACTTAGATTATATACAACTGTGTTTGCATTCACGGCAAGTACTTCATTTAAAACAAGACCGTGTTTGGCAGAGCTTTGTGTTTAGTGTGTTTATACAGCAATCGCTGGGCGGTTGATGTGTTTGTGCTGCCATATGACCGTCTGTGGCACAAGCAGGAGCAGAGTGCTTGTTGTAAATGTTTAATATTGATCTCAAATGGAGAGACTATCCTGGTACCGTCATGTGAAAGTGATCAGTGTTGTGTTCAGGAACATGTCCATCCTGTTTAAATATGTGTTGTCTGAGCATTTGTCTAACAAAGCTTTTTCTTTTCACTTCTCTATTTGAATCCATCACAATCATCAGAAGAGGAGCTGCAATTAAAACAAATATATAATTTTTCCCAGTATCATTAAACCGCTGAATGTATTTTTTTTTTTCGCTCTCAGAATTGGGACTGATAACATTTTCAACTTTCATAAGAGTTGTCAGATTAAATAATGTTATTTGCACGTGCAGGAAGTCACATGGCTCCTTGGGTGCCCTCCAACAGGTCAGCAGGACCATGCAAGCTAACTGAAGTCCACACAGATGAGTGTGTCAAAATCAACTTCATGTGGGTTTTGGCACTTGAAGACATATCTCGCTAACTTAAAATGTAAAGTTACAGTGGAAACCAGGAGATTATTTCAGTAATGGTATTTTTCCCATTTGTTGTATCTCAGCAATGTGACCTTTTTTGCTTTATAAAGGAAGATATCAGCCTCAAACATTTTCATAGTCACATGTGCAGTCAAATTCACCGTTTATTTCTTTTTGTCAGAATGATGTGGAGGCAAACAATTTTTTTTAAATTTAGATGCAGTTCTTTCATTATGGAGCACAGCATTTCTCTGTTATTACCGCACATGGTGACACCTTCAGAGGAAAAAGTGTTAAAACGCTTGTTTTCATTGTTTTTCCAAGTTGCTTTAAAATGTGAGCCTTTGTTAATTGGATGTGTTTACACTCACTAGAGTGTTGGCTTGTGTTTCTGAGCCTGGACAGTTCAGGGGACAGTGAAGTTTTCCAGATCTAATCCCTCGGTGTAACATGTAAGAACGAGGCCCTCTTTGCCGTTTGAAACACCGAGTGGCAGGCATCGGCACCAATATGCCCCTTTTGCACCGTACAGCATCGCAAAAAGGTTCCCATGAGCACTGCAGCAATGTAATTTTCATGGCAGAGCCCAGTGTGATCTGAGGGGCACTGTGCACTAGTGATGGGCACCTGCCTTGGCTTGCGATGCATTATTTAAAAACACTCATTCAATCCAGGCTTTAGGGGACACCTTTTGTTACTCTGTCAGAACCATTAAGCGTAACTCGGCTGAGCATGAAAACCAATTACAAAGTTTTTAAGGCGGTACAGGTAGATGCAGACATGAGAGGATGACGCGTCAGAGGGAAACTGAGGGTCAGGGCCACACATCTGACCCCTGCACAACTTTCAAGTGTCACTCAGGAATAAAAGATGAGCTGCTTACAGGACAAACCACATGCAGCCTTTTCAGCATCTCACATTTCCTCCGCTATGTGTTTCACTCTCTAACGATGCCCACAGAAGAAATTTAACAAAGGAAAACACTGACGCTCACTATATAACTAGAAGTGAGGGCGCTGACTAAGTGGGAGGATGATAATTTGACCTGTAATTGAGGTAACAACCAATGCTGAAGAGCCAGAAACGCCAAAGAGAAAAGGAAATCACGCATATTTTTACATCAGTTTTTACACCATACAGCAGTGGGCTCCAACTGTGAAGCTAAGGGGGTAAAAAATCTACTACATCATTTGTGATCTTCCCCCTTCTTCTGGCCATACCTTCATCTGAACAAACCAGTACTTTGCTCCACTTCTAGGCATCAAGGAGATCTCTGCCACTGCCTCATCCCCTGGAAACACACCTGACATTTCGCCCCAGGCTTGTTCCAGCCAGCCTTCCCTTTCCCTTCGCTCGCCTCCAGAGACGAGGACATCCCGGCTGAGTTTAGCCAGCTAAAGCACGGACAGTTAGCAAATTAACTTTCATGTCTTGGTCTGAATAATTCAGCAGTGATAGTGGTGTCAGGGTGAGGTAAGGTATGCATGAAGGAAGTGATGGAGGACGGAGCCGGGCCAGTTGCTGCATTATTGAGAGGAGTATAAAGACAACTTATATATACAGCTGTGTGATGAGTGCAACACAAATCTTAACTGGGAATCAAATGCACATTTTTATTTCCTAAATATAAGATATTTATAAATATATAAAAGCAGCGTGGTTGTGACTGAGCTGGTGAATGAAGGTGATGTTTTAGCTGAAGGTGAATGAGAGGCTTGGCGGCTGCACGACACACCTGAGAAACTGTAACGTTGTATCATGTAAGATTATTCCTCCTCCACCACACGGTTTGTTTTTGTTTTGCTTTGCTGTGGCACTTCCTTTGTCATAGCAAATCAGTGTCAATGAGCGTGCGAACATGGACGGCTTTAGCCACAGGTCCATCCACACATTGTCACACCTGCACGTAAAGGTATATGGAGTCTCACAAATACAGAAACGCCACGTGCTTGTCTCGTTCTCACCGTACCAACAAGGTTAACTCGCCGCCGAGTCACGTCTTACAAGGGCCCCCTCTCGCCTAAGAGTTTAACCGCCTGCAAACCAGTTCATTTGCAAAACCACTCACAGGTTAAAAAGGCAGAGGAGAGAGATTTCTGAAGATCTGGGATGAGCGATAACAGTGACATAATTGTGTCAAAGCCAGAGCTTTGCCGAGGTTCGGCTAATGAGGACAGCGATGACATAACCCGCCATGAAAGAATTAGTCCAAACTTTGTTTTCTATTATCACTTGACCTCATCACCGTCCACACTGATGCTTCCCTCACTGTCCAAATAAAAGACACACTTCTGCTCTGTGTGCTGTTTCCAAACTGATTAACAACTTCAGGCACGTAGCTTCAATATTTATATTGCCTCCTTTATTTCCAAGTGAGAAGACTAACAAATTTGTGCAGATGCACCAAAAGCAGCTGACGACAGGCAGCATTAATTGACTGTTGACATATCTGAATGAGAGCACAGTCAGCCAAAGGGTGCTGGGGTAAATCAAGGGTTTCTTTACTTTTAGCGCAGTGTTTCTGCCTGCGTTCGTCCTCGGCTCTTTATGCATCCTTCAAAAGCCCAAAATGCAGATGGCAGAGCCATCTGTGTAGAATCAAAACCGCGCATTCAGACCTGAAGATCTCCATTAAATGGTACGTAAATACATGGGAGGAGCCCGGGGAGGAGCAGAGGATGTAAAGAAACTGGTGCTTAAAACAAACTGATTAACTTTTATGCGTAAAGTTCTCTTCCCAAACAAATCCAGAATCACTTGAAATGACACAAAAAAACTGTATAAACAAACAAAGTGTTAGAGAGCAAACACACGGAGCAGAAATCTTTCAGAAAAACTAATGATGGTATTTCTTTTTTTTTTTTTTAAAGATGTTTAATCAAGCTATTAAACATTTTTGTGAATGGCACCTTTAATTAGGACACATGATTCATCAGTGCACATTTCAAAGAGGTCCCCTGCCTCATAATAACAAGACATTAATATTGAAGCTGCTCCATTCTGTATTCCCATCCAAATTAAATGAACAAAACACTGAAAAAAAAATCAAGAATATTAATTAATGTCTTTGGTTGCAAGGGCTCTCAGTTCTTCCTCTACCTTTATCATTACCCGCTTGTTCTCTTGCTACAGAAAAGTCTGATCATAATAACACTTTTCAAGGATCAGCATTTTAAAAAAAAACACTCCCCCCCAGCACTCCTACTACCTGTCATCTGGCTGCTGTATTTTTGGCCTTGGTAGTGCAGAGGAATCTACGCAAGTAATTCCTACAGTATGTAACTGAAGCATTCAGCACGGAACACATGACGACCATAGACTGTAAAAATAATGGACAAACCCTGAAACCACGTGACCCACAGGATTCTGATGAGCTGAAAAGAAGCTCATTGGGCGGTTCCTTCCTTCGCCATCTTGTCATCGTCACGAGTCTCGTGACTGCCGGAAAGCCCAAAAATGGCCGACGACAAATCGCGAGGAGGGGGGCAGAGAGGGTGAGGAAGGATGATTGACAGCCATCAAACTCCGAGCTACGAGCTAACAAAGCTAACCTGCAGCTAACAGTAGCTAACCAACTAACGGAAGAAGGCAGGTTAAAGATATGAAGCACTGTTAGCGGCTAAAAACCGCGGTTGTGCTACGCTAGGCCTTGTTTTCCCAGATATCTGGCACCTGTCAATCAAAAGGACACGCCCACAATTAATGAGGAACTTTAGGGTTGAATAAGTTCTAAATGGAGGCGCTAGAATTTTTTTCACTCACCCTACAGTTGTCATGAAGGTAAACCTGACATTTTACACCTAAAATGGTGTTTTGTACCAGGCTGTAAACATGTTTAATTCTGCTGTAAAGTTGGCGTTTTTAACATGGGAGCCAATGGGACCTGGCTCTGTTTTGGAGCCAGCCCCTAGCGGATGAAGAGGGTACTGCAAT